>BRDA01086911.1:0-13440 GCA_036984385.1 Crenuchus spilurus
CAGACAGACAGACAATCACGTACTAGCTGTCTCACAGACAGACAGACAGACAATCACGTACTAGCTGTCTCACAGACAGACAGACAGACAATCACATATTAGCTGTCTCACAGACAGACAGACAATCACTTATTAGCTGTCTCACTGACAGACAGACAATCACTTATTAGCTGTCTCACTGACTGACAGACAATCACTTATTAGCTGTCTCTCAGACAGACAGACAATCACTTATTAGCTGTCTCACTGAGTGACAGACAATCACTTATTAGCTGTCTCACTGAGTGACAGACAATCACTTATTAGCTGTCTCACTGACTGACAGACAATCACTTATTAGCTGTCTCACTGACTGACAGACAATCACTTATTAGCTGTCTCACTGGCAGACAAATCACTTTTTAGCTGTCTCACTGACAGAGAGACAATCACTTATTAGCTGTCTCACTGACAGACAAATCACTTTTTAGCTGTCTCACTGACAGACAGACAATCACTTTTTAGCTGTCTCACTGACAGACAGACAATCACTTATTAGCTGTCTCACTGACAGACAATCACTTATTAGCTGTCTCACAGACAATCACTTATTAGCTGACCGACTCAATCAGTTAGTAACTCTCAATCACTGACTGACTGATACAATCACTGACAATCACTTACGGGCTGTCTCACTGACTGGCTGACTCAAACATTGACTTTCTCAATCACTGACTGGCTAACTGACTCAATCACTTCTCAATCACTGACTGACAATCACTTACTAGCTGTCTCACAGATTGGCTGACTCAATCACTCACTGACTGACCGACTCTATTAGTGAATAACTCACTCAGACACTGACCGGCTGATACAATCACTTACTCACTGACTGACAATCACTTACTGGCTGACTCACTGACCAGCACAATGACTAATATCACGGTTTACGTAGAAGCATGGCCTGAAAGTGTTTTGCCTATCGATCTCCACACTGGCTGACTTGGTCTGAGTCTCTGAAAGCAATGAGAGCAGTTTCTGTACTAAAGTATCTTAAATGAAGACAGCATTTAACATGACAAGAAAAATATAGTCCATTGTACTCTGTTCTGTCCAGTCTTGCTACTTTACCAATGGTACATCTCATTTATTCAATAGTCATGAGAGATGTATAGAATTCATATTTTAGTGAGCTTTATTCCTCCAGAATCTGCAGATTGCAGGGCAATGCTCATCAATCAGAGCAAAGTGTTCCTGTGGATTGCCACAGGTGTTCATATCCATTTCTGAGTGGACAGATATGATCATCTCCACCCTGCCGTCAATCAGACAGAACACAGTGTTCCAGGAAAAAGAAAGAAAGATTAGCCACATCTTCGTGCCTGTGCTTAGCTGACTGAATTTTTATGTCCGCTCACCGTATGTTGATCATCTTCTCCTAACCAGCTCATTTGCTTCACATTTACATGTAGTCATTTGGCAGATGCTGTTATGCAGAGTGACTTATAAAAACATTAGGAAGTATAAGAAGCTCCACCAAGAACCTGAAGGAATTATAAGCACAGAAGTGCTTGAGTATGTGCGGGTGTAACTTTTTAAAATGCAACACTACAATGAGAGCAGTAACCTAGTCTCATTTACATGTAAAAAACTTCCTAGCAAGCGAATAGATTAGTAAGTGTTTAAAATTCTATAAGTGCATTTGCATTAGCAAAAGCACATATGCATAAGTACATTACTATGAACGATTCATAGTTCACAGCTGGCGAAGAAACACCTTGCAGAGGCGAATGTGAAGATGACAACAGAGACCAGAGATGGGACCCTAAAGGGAAGTTCATTTCTCATCAAATCTGCTGCAGCATCTTGCAGAAGTACAGAGAGACTTGGCTATAAACAAATCAATCACAATGAAGTTTAAAATCAGGCTCATTATTTCTGATTCTGCAGCTATGATGTTGAACAGGGCATTATCTAACATATATCATCAAGAGATTATGATTGTATGAACAGACTGGCCCTGCCTTCAGCCTTTGTTAAGGTCAGAGCAAGAGGGAGAGATTCATTATTAAACTATTCAGTCATTCATTCTCTCTTATCTGCACTACCTCGCCGACTGTATAGCAAAACACAACAGCCTAAACAGCCTGCACAATCACCTTCCCTATAGCCAATGGTAGCATTCAGGCTCTCAAACACGATTTCTGTCCTCATTACGGATTTCTTTTTTTGTACCGTGAAGTTGGCGAAGAGAAGCATTGCTCTTCGGTGCGCTTCATGAAGACACTGTTTGGTGCCCTGATGGTTTTTCTTCACTGTGCTGAGAGGCAAGCGTGAGAGAGATCCTTTTAGAGCAAATCACTCTGTCTGGAGAGCTTCCTAGAGTACAGACTAAGCCAACTCTGCAGGGCTGAGGGTGAGTGGGGGGGGGAGAGTGAGAAAGTAAAAAAATGAAAGACAAACCTGTTTAGATGTAGAAAAGCATCACAGAACCAAACGAGAGAGAACCTACGAGTTAAGGGTGTGAATCACTAGAGGCAGCTCAAAAACATCACTATACCTGAGCCATGATCTTATTTTGTTGAAATTTTTAAGAATATGTGAAATGTTCTTTGCAATATTAGTCAATAATGTGATTTATTACTTTGGCCTTTCAAATTATTCCACACAAGATAAATATACATACGGCATGTAATAAGCTTTAAGAGTTTGCTCATTTCATATACTCTGTTTTAGGAAGCAACACAGAAATGCTCTTTCCAGAAAGCATACATCTTGTACACTAAGTAAACAATGAACCCATCCCACTTCACATTGTTTATGGTTGAGATATGTTGCGCTTGGAGAAGATTAAATTTAATCTGAGAGGAACCAGCTTGACCAGATCTGTAAATCTTTTGTGAATTACTGTAAACATCTGGGTTAACCTGTGAACAGATGAGAACAGAGAATGTTATGTCACTTTATTCTTGATTGATTTTGTCACTTTTATTTATTCATCTTTTTTTATTTAGGGCAGTTTAGTAGTTAGTGGTTAAAATTATTACTAAACACCAAGTGTTTGAAAATTATGGTATTTGAAAATGTTGACGCACCAAACTTTTGCACCACATCTTTACAGCAAACCGCCAAATAAAGCAGCAGAGTTAAACTGCAGTGAACAATATTTCCACAAGAAAAGAACTTTGACAACAGAAATGCCCCCCCTTCTTCACTGGCTCATAGAAAGACAAGAAAGGCCACAACATGAACACTCCGTCTGGTAGTGTTTCACACAAATAAGAGAAACAGAAAAACATAATGACCAGCATATTTTGCAAAGTATTCTCCAAAAAAGTACTAGTGTTGAACTTATCTGGCAGTATTTTGAGTTTGCCCCAAAAATGGATAGTCAGCAAATCTGGATTCTCACGACCATAAACACATGACAAAATTTTTAGCATGCTGGATTATCTGCTTATTGTCCAACTATTCATTGATTTGTGGATTTGTTTCCTGCAGCCTTCACATATGCTGGTATTACCCTATATGATAATACATAGAATGGTAATACATAGAAATGGCATGAAAAAGTGGATTTGATCCAAGCCTAGGATTTAAAAAACCGGAAATAATTTAATAATATTCCATAATAAGTCACACCTAACTGCAAAAAATAGCTGTGTTATTATTATTAGAATTATTTGCCATCTGTTGTTTCTTGGTGACCATATGTACAGTGTTTCTGTAGAAGATTTTATGTTTAGGTCTTCAGGTTCCTTCATGGCTTGTCTTCATGGCATAACTTGAAGTGAACTGTTTCTCGTCACAAAAGAGCTTCAGTTTGATTACCTGGGAGCAAATTTATTAACAAATAAATAACAAAATAATACTCTGACCTTGATTTCTCTACTCTACTACCTGCAGTTGGAGAGCTGTGACTGTCTCTGTGCATTAGTCAGGACAAAATCCTGCCGATGGTTAAAAGAAGAGTATGTACATCTTATCAACTCACTGCCATGTTGCTATAAGGAAGGCAGGGCTACAGCAGTACAGTAAGGCAGCAAACTCCTTCAGAAGTCCCAGGATAAAGGTAGATGGTGGGAGGTACTCAAGCACATAAACTTAATTTTGGTTGCTCATTCAGCCAGTCCTCTGCAGAGGCCCGAGTTGCCCTGCACAGCGAGGAAATATATTACCCAGCACTAGGTCTGCAGTGAAGCGCTGACCTTCACAATGGCAGTCAAACTTTAGCTCAAAACCCACATTCGCACACTCAGTGAGAGAGTGCCCTTTACAGTCTCCTCCAGGGGGAGCAGCATTAATTAGTATTAACCCCCTCGCCAACCCCACCAACAGGCTTCCCTGTGCATGGCGTGAGAAAAGGTGCATTCATAAATCTCTCATTGTACTCCAGCTCATCTCCAGTGCACTCCAGGGGCTACAGTTGGACATTGCTGTTGCTGCCGCACACAAAGCACGTGGCACCACACAAATTATTTAATGCCCCTGGTGTCCACTGGAGCTAGTTTCATTCATACAGGCCCCTCCTTCTGTCCTCTCTCACTGTAACACGTTTAAAGTTACGCTGCCCTGGGAGATACAGCAGGGCTGTGAGAGCTAACTGTCTGGAGCAAGCTAGGAAAGCCACAGCACCATAGGGGGCATGTTTAGGTGCTGCACTGCAGAGAAGAGACCTGGGCAAAAAAGCTGAATTAAAAATAGCATTAGAAGCCTGGTGCAAGATAAAAATGACTAGCAGTCAGACCTCATCTGCCAACAGGTCCAATATTAATGGGAAAAAATGAACTGTAGAGGTGTTAACAGTTCACACCTTTTATGGTTATATTTTTGAGCGCTAAAAAAAAATTGGAAACTTTTTTTTTATTGCTAAACAGGTTTAACACAAAACAACCTTTCTTTTAAAATGTATTGAATGCACAAACAGCAGAGATAATAAATATAAACATGAAAAACAACTGTAATGTCCACAAGTATAAAAAACAGCAAAAAAAGAGCATATCAATTAAATGTAATCATCAACAAGTTAAATAAATCTTACAAATCAGTTGGCTTTCAAGATTTCCAGGTAGTAAGAAGCAGCAAATAAGGACTACAGAGGTTTATCTGCAAGAAAATGAGAATATCTGCATTTTCTTCAAGATGGCAATAAATCATACCTTATCAAGGTCTTCAAAGTTTTCATGTGTCTATGGCACCATGTTGGTACTGAAATGCAGTTCGTTATACACTTTATGTAAAATTCAGCAACTATTTCTTTACAGTTCACCAAGTCTAGAGTCTGTTTTTGGAATGGAAAAAAAGTCTCCTGCTAAAGCCAATAAGGTGCCCAGGAGATATTCTTTCGGAATGAGAGCCCAGTGTCAAGACCTGGGCAATGTGCATGCACAAATGTTGTGGGTGGAGCTTCTGAAGAAGCACTGAAGGGAGGGGTGTGTTTATTTTGCTGTGAAGTTCAAATATCAACAGGCATTCTTTAGAATCATACACAGCACATTTAATAGCAATACATATTAGAAAAATGTTACAACTATGTGACTTAATTAATTCATTATCATTTTCATTTAAATGATCAGCCTGAGACTACCAGAAGAGGAGTAAATTCAACAAATTCTTTGCTTTAAGTCAGCCTGAAACAATTCTGGGCCTCCATCCCAGACACTGCCAAAAGACATCTTTGAACTAAATCAGTTTAACTGGCTAAATCAGTTATTGTTCCTGATTTAGTTCACCGGATTGTGGACACACCCTTTTTAATATCCTTTGAAGTTCACCGTTCCTCTACCTCCAGTCATTTCCTCTTCATTTGTGACCTTGGCTGTTGGGGACACTGTACTGCCCCTCCTCTTTGTCTCTCAGGCATATGCTCAGTCATGAACCTGGCACTTTAATCGTCCTCATGCACACCAGCTCCCAGCACCCCGAGGGCCTCCTGCCTCCAATGCCAGCTTGCAGCAGAGCTCTGTGAATCACCGACCTCCAATAACAACCCTGCTCCACTCGTAATGAGCAAGGAGCACACTACAAACCTGCTAACAACACATATACACATACAGTCCACAAGCACAGTCTATATCAGTGCACTTTCAGTTCATCCTGCTCCACTCAGTCACACTTCCTGTCATAAGTTTAGGGACACTTATGCTTAGCAGCAGTACAATTCAGCAGGCTTTGGTGGTTTGCAATTATTTAGGCTTTTTATTCCTAGAAGGGATATTAACATCAGTGAGGACTGTAATGCACCATATGAGAAAGACAGCAACATAGAGTGTTCTATATTCATATGTTTTGCAATGACAGGACAAAATCAAGCATGTAGGACTGTTTTTGGTTTGCAAGCATTAAAGACCACGGCAAGTGTGCTGTGATGATTGGACTGTTTCAACACAAACCCTAAATGTTTTTTAAAGTGAAAGTAAGTAGCTTATGTACTCTTTCTGATATACATTCTATGCTAGGGAAACCAGACTGCCAATAAGCTGTAGTTGTGATGTCACAACACATGGGGATTTGGTTGCCCTGGATTATTCCAGTGTATCTACAGGAAGTTCACAAGCTCTGTTTTAGGTTAAATTTCCATTTTCAGTAAAGCAGAATATAATAAAAAAAAATCAGCTGTTGCAATTTGAAAACTCTAACTGGGATTTTGATATAAAAATTATGAATCGTTTAGCACTTCTAGCAACACCTCAATGTTACACTATTTTTCTTTGCAAAACTGAAATAACAGGGGAAAAATACTACATCTGGAATAACGTCACAGCCCATGCAATACGTCCCATTCTTTCTGGATTTTCAACATTTCCATAGTTTGGAAAATAAAACTCTATAATCATTTTAAACTAAACCTGCTACTTACGTCAAGAAAAACAAGTCAATGAATATATATGATTTTTTTCCTTTGTAACTGAAAAAAATAACAGAACACAAACTCTCTCTTGGAAATTTTCTAAAGAAAGCAGGTTATCTCTAAACCTTTGACAGGCAGTGTACCACTGAGATCAAAGCACACAAAAAGCACAGTAGCCTGTAGGTGATAAAGCAGAACAAACCAGAACAAGCAGTTCATATTCCCAGTGCTTCTAGAAAGAACATTTACCAAAACACATCAGTTTTAACTGCCTATGGTGGATATACAGCATATGAGTCTCTAACCTTAGAAACTGCTTCCCTCCTGACTTTGACCATCTGAGATGAACTCCAGACACTTACTCACTCTCTCTCTCTCTCACACACACACACACACACACACACACACACACACACACACACACACACACACACACACACACACACACACACACACACACACACACACACAGGCTGTGCCAACTGTGTTGTCAGTTCGAGGGCAAGAGGAAACAAAGATCTTGCACACATACATACAAAAACTTTCCCAAAATATATGATGCTGATACTAGATAATAATTTAAGGGAGACTAGAACACATTTTTCAGTTCATTCTATTTAGCTTAACCCGTTCTCTGATGTCTACATAAAAGATGTGTGACTTTAGTTGGGAATTATGTTATGAATCCAACGATTGCTGTTTGCTCGACCATGTGTTGGACATAAAATGAGCATGCATTAGAAGTGGGAAAAGTCGCAGAAGAGTTGATGTGGACTCTCACATATCATTAAAATCAGAGACTAATGATTGAGCTTAATTCTCATTGGCTAGAACCTCTGTGGAACCTATTGGAAAAAGGATTGGGATAAGCAGGAACAGATACTTAAACAAACTCTTCTGAGCAGGACTGTTTAGAAACACTGAGAAAGTGGACTGTTATGATTAAATCTCTTGGGTTTTTAACAAAGCATGACACATTCCTTAAGACCCTCGGACAACATAAACTTGTGGAAAATGGGAACGATAGGTCACTATGACGTCGCCCTGCCCAAATCCTTTTTTTAAGGAGAGGGGACACGAAGCCACCAGTCAGTGTTGGCCGTTGGTCATCTCAAATAAAGCACCCCAATGCCGTCATCATCCTGAGTGTTGCTTTATTTACACAAAGCATATTTTACAAATAAAATACTGGAGAGAATATAAAAATAGAAAAGTTTAAAAATAGCCCTGGTTCAAGTTAACTTAATGGTTACTTTTGGCTGATCAACTGTGAGGTTCAAACGGCAACATATGACTCAGTTTAAAGAACTGCAACTCAATCTCTATCCTGTTTCAGTATTCAATTTCAGGACTTTTATACCCACAAAATCCCTCCTTGGGTTAAACCAACTTTACAGGGGTAATGCTCAGGTATAATGCTTTATTCACTTACACTGCTGCTATTCTTCTGCTAAATGTAGGCTACAATACGCATATGCTCTAAACACATCATTTAACAGTTGTACTAATAAATTGGTTCTTCCACCCTTCTCCCTTTTCTACAGGTACTTCACCTTATCCAACTACCCTTCCTCTTATGCCTCACATGGATCCTCTGCTTAGCACATAAGTGGTTTGAAGTTATACTGACTCTTTTACTCATTATGGGCTTTTACACAGATCATTCACAACACCTTTTCATACAGGTAAGTATTCGAGTGCTGCTTACACAGTTATCACCATAACTGCCTACTGGTGATTAAGAATAACATTGACCATATCACAACTGCCTCTGAATCTGAATATTTGGGTCATGGGTCTGGGTTTATACAAGCTCTCAGACAGATCACCATGCCTGTAAGCTTATAAGTTAGTTTATGTAGAGAGCTTGACTGGAGTAATTAGCACAATGTTAGATCAGACACCTGAGAGCGTGAGGAGAGCTGCAGGCCAGATACCTCCTCACAGCATGGAGCTGCACGAACAGCAATTACAGAACACAAACAAAAATAAGATACCCTCATAGTGTCACCCTAGTCAGTCTGTAGAGGGTGCGAGTGATACACAGGGACAGAAATGAAGCAAGGGGAGGACGGACAGATGGAATAAGGCTGTAAACAGACAAAAGAATGAAAGAGAGTCAAAGAGCAAGTCGCAGTGACACACTGTCATGGAAAATTACCTTCAAGTAGCCAAACTGCACAATACACAGGGGGGGGGGGCACACACTCACAAACACTAAACCGTAGCAGACGCCATGAAAGCTCCACTTATGTTCTCAATCTCTCTCTGTTTCTCGCTCTAGATACATGCTAATCCACACAGGAGAAATGAATCCAGAGCTTTCCTTTAATCTGTTCAAACACGGCATCTTGCAAATAGCCGAAGTGTGCTGCTGTGGCAACAGCCTGGGGAGAAAGGCACTGTGGGAGCACCTTGTTCTCCGTTAGCTCCTCCGTAACACTAATCAAAGTTAGCACAGGGCTAATGAAAGAGCAACACAGCTGAGATTTTCTCACCTGAAATAGCATTGGCCCTTCATCCCACGCTGGTTTAAAAGATGCAAGGTAAACAACCAACTACAGCACAACAGATCCCACAATCCACATATTTAGAAGTCTTATTCCAAACACAGCATCAGAGGCAGAGCGAATGCATGTACACTTCTTCTAATCAGGCTAATTTAATAAAGTTCTAGATCCACATATGAAACACATGCTGTTGGGTAAATAATATTGTTTTTGAGGGGAAAACCTGTACTCAATTTAGTTTTTAGCTCATACTTTGTTATTCAGAGAAGGCTGGCTCAGAGAATCTGTCTCTGAACCATCATCTTAGGGCTTGGATGATTAATGAGGGAATGTTACTTGCTTCTTTGATTTGTGAAATTTTTGTTTTCACAAATTATACATTTTACTAATCAGCAACCCTGTGTATATGATTTTCAGAACCTTTAAATAGGTCTACAGTTGGATAGCCTAAGATCACCACAAAACCATCACTCACTAAATGTCATTTGAGTGGTGGTCCATTCTCAAAAGACATGGTGGTGGCAGGATAGTAGGTATATGTAAACATGGTTGCCAATATGACTGTATACTAACTTGCCATTTAGATTATCTTGGTGCAGTAAGAGATCATCTACAGATCATCTACTGTCACACATGAACAGAGGAGTTCACCTTTGTCACTGGTGGTGTATGGTTTCTTTTTTGAACGTAAAAGCTTTATAAAATAATAAAAAAAAAAATAAAAAAAAAAGAATTGTTTGAATCATTTGCGCTGATTTGTATTGCGGCACTGATTTTAAATGCACACTGCTTGAAGCATGAAATGAAAACTATTCATAAATTGAAATCAACATGTCAGGCTTTGGTTGGAAAACCAAACTGAACTTACTGTGAATGTTGTGTTACAAGAACACAGCTTATCATTTGCGATGCACAGGACTGCTGAAGTCATTCATTTATATTTCACAGAAATCTACAGGGTTAGTCTCTGGGGCACATGTGGTTAAAAGCTCAAGGGAACAACATCAGTAGATAGAAAGTAAAGCAAATTCTGTTCACGCACGCAACTACCGAGTGCTGACCTCGGGTGCTCACCAAATGCGCACCTGCAAGCTGTGCTGGATTAAGTCCTTGCCCTAGCAAAGACAATATGACTCTAGTAAGTCAGGATTCTGACACTTCAATCACTGTCCAGCAATTCACAAATTATATGCAATGACGTACTGGTAGTAAACTGTACAATGGTGGAGCCAGGAATTGGGGTCAGACTGAAAATACATTCTATTTGCTGTACAAATCCTGATTCAATGAATGCACATTTGTGAATTATTAAATGTGAATAATAGTGAAAAGTGTGTTTTCTTTTGTTACCGGTTTGCTTTATAGTGCAGGTACCACTCTGCTATTTGCATGTATACATTTATTGAATATATTTTGAAGTTATCAACAAATGTACTAATTTACACATTTTAGGCCAATCTTATGTCAAAATAGCACAATATCAGTTTCTTCAATAAATAAATGACCAAGTATAATATTTTTGTCTCATTTGTTTAACTTTTTGGAAAATCTGATGTTTTATGTCATTTTTATGCAGAAATATAGAACATTCTAAAGGGTTCACAAACTTTAAAACACCACCATATCACTAACCATGTGAAACACTTGGACACAAAGTTACTCTACAATGGAGTATTTAACAATCAATTTTATTTTTATATAGTGGACGGCATATACACATATCTGACTTATTGCCTTTCCACTTGCATATCAAATATGTGAAAGAGAAGCACAGAACCTGTTGATTTTGATAGTGGTCATACATTTTTGTTGGTTTTTATCAAGAAATATTGTGCATTAGAACAGCACATTCAAATCAATTCTGTAATGCCTTAAATAATATAAATATGGCATATTATATAGCATTATATAGCCTGAGCTATATAATAAAATGTGCTACTTCATTATGCTTACTAGGGTATTCACGATACTACAATTTTGTCCATGACCGATACCAAGTGTAGTATCATGATCATTTTATTACTCAATAGCAAATCAACTTTATGGCTATAAATTAAAAAGACTCACAATTGTCTTTAACTCCAACTGTTTATTTGATAGAACATAGACATATTTACAAAAATAAATAAAATCACTGTTAAACTGGTGCAACTTGTTTGTATTAGAAAGTGTTGAAAGTTAGAGTATAGAATTGATTGCCAAATTTTAGTATTGAAATGTTTCCATATTTCTGAGTCTTGGTGCAACTCTAATGATTACATATCAATTTTCCTTTGGTTTTATTTTATGTCTTAAAAACCATGTCATATTCACACACAAACACACACAAAGGTACAAGGTTAAGGTCCCCCGGTGAACAGCAGATGGCCCTGCTGCGAGTCTCTTCCTGAGAGAAAGCTGGACTTTGCCCTACAGGACACAAAAACAGTTCTGTCTCCTTTGTGTGTGTGTGCATGTGGGTGTTTATTAACCCCATGGAGTCAAGAAAGAGGAAAATGCACTAAAATCATCTTTCCCTCAGTGACACACACAGCCTCTATGTATGAATGAATTGTATGAGCCATGTTATAATGCTCAGACAGATGGCTCTTCAGTGGTCTCTCTCTGCGTTCTATAGCGGGAGTCTCTTTATGACTCTGCAGATCTCAGTGCCATGATTAGGGCAGCTTTAAAAGCCCTGCATCAGCCATCCACTTATCCAGGCTTTACGGTCAATGGAGCCACTCACCCCCTGGGGAAACAGATATCTTAGCCAACCCAACATACCAACAAAGGAGAACCTGTAATTCCCCAGAGCACTAAAGCATTAAAAATAACTATACTCAAATACTCATTAGTACTAATTAGCAATAATGAATTAGTTAAAAATAATGGGAAAGGAACTACAAGATTCCATGCAACATTGCTACATTATCATCCACAGCCCTCTGGCTACTACCTCATTATTGTAAGCAAGAAAGTAAATAAATAAATAAATAAATAAATAAATAAATAAATAAACACATTTTACCAAGGCTCAATGTGATTCTACTTTTCCAAAAAGACTAGGTGAAACAGTGATATTTGCCACATCAACAACCCTGATCATTGATGACACTACAAAGTTTCCATTGCAGTTTTGCGCAAAACATTATCGATATTCCGTTTTGTCGAAAAAACAATTTGACAAAACAAGTTTCGCAATTGCGGTGTTTCCATTAAATGCGAAATACTATTATAAAATCACGTGAATGTTTGTTCTCGCGATAAGTCATTACAAACATGGCGGCAGTGAATGTAAACACATACTTCAGCTTTATACATATTGCAACCACGGCACTAGCGTTCATCATCAGCCATCAGAGGAGAAGGCGGCTTATCGAGGCTTTGGAGTGACAAGCCCCTTATACTGTACGTTTTTGGGAAACTGTAGTCGATGACTTTACAGAAGAGCTGTGGATTCAACATTTTAGAATGACACACTCAACTTTTAATGAACTTTGTGATGCTGCGAGATCTCTAGTGGAGCCAGCTGCACATTGTCCAAGGATTCTCCTCGTTATTCCAAATATGCCGTGTCATCTTCATCCTCGCACTTTTTGTTGTTGTCGTGTTTCCATTAAGCACATTTTTATTTGCAATTCTAATTTGCAATATTTCATGGTCAATGGAAACACGACTAATGACAGTGTTGTTAAAAGAGGTGATGCAACACAGTAGTAAACATGCAAAACTTTACATGTGCTGCTGGCATCAAATTCAAAAGAGGTATGAATATTTCAAAAACAAAATGTTTCCGTTTCAATGTGTGATGTGTTTTCTTATGCTGTACTATTTTGAATTAAATATAAGGTTTAAATGTTTGCATTAGGGATGCACCGATACCACATTTTTTCAAACCGAGTACGAGTACAAGTACTTACATTTAAGTACTTGCCGATACCAAGTACCAATATGAGTACTAATAAATATCAATACTTAAAATGAAAAGGAAACTGAGCCTGTATGTGTGTCTTATGGCTCCAGTTAGATGTGTTTGTGATCTATTTAATCTAAACACCTAAGATAATGATAACAGATTACACATTTCCCCTTTATACATTGAAACATTCAAAAATGAAA
>BRDA01086914.1:0-18656 GCA_036984385.1 Crenuchus spilurus
CTTCTTCTATGGTAGCATCTAGGAGATGCTACGACCGCAGCGCCCCTAGCGGTTTGGCATAATTGAAGAAATTTACGCTACTCGTTAGCTGGAATTTTACTCGTTACCTGGAACAAAAATATTCAAAGATCTCGACTCATTACCTGGAATACTCGTTAGTAGGGATGCTCGTAAGTAGGGTTACCACTGTATATGACTATTATTTCTATTTCACATTGATAACGTAATGCAGGTTCTGGAAGGCTATGCCCATGTCAAAGTCTTTTACACGTTGGGATTAAGCCAAGCGTCTGTCTTTCCACATCCATCACCCTTCAGTGGAGGCGTCCGGAGGCCCTGAGCCCCACAGCTAAGAGGCGTCTGTGTAATGGCTAAACAAACACCATTATCTGGCCGTGATGGCCCTGCCCAGAGCTGTAGCTCTGACTCCAGTGCTCAGCTAATCCCTGCGGCCCCTCAGAGCTAATGAGTGCTTTAACCAGTGGAGAGGAGAGAGAGGGAGACAGACAGTCAGAAAGAAAACCAGAAAGACAGACAGACTGAGCAGAGCAGCAATCTCTCATGAATAAGCCAGACACATACATCCCCCTAAAGTCTGCTAAGAGGGACAAAAACCTAATGAGGCAAGCAAAAAACACTGTTCTCTGGCTCAAATCCTTGTCCACTGTGGCAGGTGGTTCATTGGAAGTTAACGCACATTCAGATACACAGAGTCCACCCCCCTCTCTCTCTCATTATAGCAGCCTAAAGAGGAGAGCCACTCATTGAGAGAGGGCTAACGGGTGATTAGGTCCTCTGAGACAGCACTGACCTTTTTCCTCAATATCAACATGCATGCGTCTGCTATTTTTCACGACAGCCGAGGAGGCCAGTCCATGTCTGAGCGCCACCCTCCATGAAATGTCACATCTGTAAATGAGCAGAAAGTCGCCCACTGTTTTGCACGGCCCAGCCGATGTCCCTGTTCCATACAGAGGGTTGTCGGGGATGAGGGTGATTTCACTTCCCTCAGCACTTCTGGACTCTCAGGCCATGCTCTGCACTAACAATAGCCCCTCCAACAACAATGGGGTCAGACTTCCCAAAGTTTGTTGTGCTTCTGCAACATCAGTGATATAGCAGCATTTCTCTTATGCTGCAATCATTGCTGTGTCACTCGTTTTGTTTAGGCCAGCAATTTGTACAGGCGCATTTATCTTCAGTGCACCTGGTTCACGCTTTTCTGCTGGACAGCTGGAATTAAGAGTCAGGGCCACTTGAGCCAGGGTGATAATCTAACCTATAAATAAATGCTTCATCATCTGTTTTATGGTTTTCTACTCAGAAACGTTGTCAACTTCAAGTGACGTTTGATCCTCTGCTGTATTCTTGTTGTTTCGCTGCTTCTGCTCTTTATTCCCCCTCTTTGTCTCACTCTCTCTCTGTCTGCAGATTTGGTGCCGATATGGCTGATTGATGAGCAGATGTGTAGGTTAATTAAGTTGGAATTCGGTGCCATGATCAGCGAACAGTCACTCAAGCAAGCAGAGCTCCAGAAACAGATAATCTTGTAGTGGCATATTTGACAGCTGCTGCCCAGGTAGAGTCTCTCCAGCTTGGACAAACACGGGTCAAAGCCGTGCTTCTGCTCAACTCCTTCCACAACTCCATCTCCACTCCACACGGTTTGAAAATTTGCGAGAATAAATTTAATCTACATGAATTTGCAGTGAAGTAAAACTTATTGCTACTCAAAGCAAATTCCTTTGTGCTGTCCCACATCCTTTTTCATTCAAGTGAACCAGCTTTTTTGCCAAGCATTTTACTCACATTCAGTATGACAGCAGCTAAGCACAGCTGTCCTTAAGTCAACAAATCATAGGGACGCACTGGCCTGAACAATTTAAAGCTATTTGTGCCTTAATAAACCTGATCCAGCTCATGAACGACTTACTAATTACTAGAATTGGGTAAATTAGATTAGGTATATTAAATTAAAAGGCTTGGGTCAGGAAACACTTGGAATTGTTAAAGAGAACTCCAAGACCAGGCTTGCAAGCTGCTGTATTAGGAGTTTCATAAGAGGGCTGAGTGGAGGCCCATGAGGCGTCAGGTTGCTGTTGGTATTGCAGTCACGTCTACTGACTGTAATCCTTAAAAAATGGACCGTGGTATTAGCGAAACGTTGAAAGCCAGGAGGTATTTTCTATCACCTCAGGACACCTACCTGTCTGGCTGGGCTCAAGGCTTAGCCTATTATCCACACCTCTCAGTAGCTGCCCGGAACGCGTGGCATATGGCTAAATGGCAGCTGCTGCCAGTCTGGGGTGAGAGGTTTTTGCAGGTTATGGGAAATTAGCCCTCTCATAAAATCACAAGCCGGCTTCATCCATCTGACAACAGCCTGACAAGCAATAGGGGTATTTCTGATGAACGGCTCAGTATTCCGTGGATATTAACATGAACACATGCATGCACATACACTCCCCCCCCTCCCACTGACAGTGGCTGTGCTTTCATGTCTAGTGTACAAGGTGACATTTTGTCAGGGCTCAGGCAGGCCTGGGCAACATCAAAGCAGGGTTTTTGTTGGCAGCGTTTTGTTAGCATCTCTCGCCCACCACCGTTCCTCGCGGCCCGGCTCAGATAGCAACACAGGCTGCCAGTCGCTCTCTCATTCCAAACTCTTTATCTCGGCAGCCTTCTGTTGATAATTACACCCGCCCCCAGCAGGCTCGGCTGGGCCGCAGCATGCACAACGGGACGGATTTATCACCTGTACCATCGGCCTGCGAATCCAAGGTCAGGCTCTGTCCAATTCCACTTCTGACTCCACTGCATTGCTACTTTAGAAGCGGACAGGCGCTCTACCCAGTGCAATACTACCCATAAGTGCATGCACCCTCACACACATTCACTTTCCATTCCGGACAGCAGCAGGCCTGAATGGAAATTGACGATTCAATCCCGGAATGGAACTCTGGATGGAGTTCTTTTCGGAATTGACTCTCGCGCTTCAGCTATCTTGCGTCCTGCTCCGTTGAGTAGAGCCAATTTCTCTGCCGCTGTTGCAGCCACAGTGAGATGGCCACCTTGGAGAGTGAGCAAGGGCGAGACGCTCAAAAACCCCCTGCAATCCCCTTTATCACAGAGTGAGAGAGCGCGAAAGAGAGGAGACAGACACAGACAGAGAGGGAGATCCACCGCCAACAGTTTCCCAAAGCATCCATCGCGGAGCCAGCTCGAGGAGTCTAGAAATGAGAATCTATGCTAATGTAATTTCACTGCGCGTCGCCCCTCTCCTTCCACACATGACCGATTAATACCCAAAGCCTTCTTCACCCCTCCATCAATTAGCATACGCTAGATGTTATTACAAGATGAATGTGTTTTCGATCAGGGCGTAATTGTAGTTAGATTCCAGAGGGAACATATTCAAGTACGCGATGAGTAAAGCTGTAGATTGTGTGGAAAACATATTTAAAAACAGCTGCCGGATGAGTAGTTAGGTTTGTGCGATGTCCCAACATGGACTGACATGGAGGTGTGTTATTTATGAGTTCTCTCATACTTTCTAGAAATGGTTTTGCACTAGTGGTAAATGAATAAAGTCAATGTCATCCAAAAACATTTTCAGAAATATACACCCACGGCTATATGTTTCCTATATTATCATGCTATAGGTATCTAGTAGATACTCTACACATGCTAGATTGCAGATCTTGGACACCCACTGCATACAATACTGGAAAACTTCCACTCACAGTGGCACATTAGCTACTCAGTGAAACAAAACTAACATGATTTGAGGTATGTATGGTGAGGTGAGATGTGTATGTGGGTAAATTTTTATGGAAAATATTTTTTACGGGCACATTTGCTCAATATTGTAGGCCCAATGCAAATTAAATAAGCCAATTCTGGACACAGTTTTAGCTAATCAACTACATCTGCAGTAAGTGAAAAAGCATGTAATTTTGACATTGCTGAATCATTCCTTCATTAGCACAACACACTTGATGTGGCACTGGCTTCTTATTTGAACTGCATCAAGTGTGAATGTCTAAACGTGGGGTAGCTCTGAACCAGACCTTGCTTCAGATATGTTGGTCTTTTCTCTGTTCCAAAACAAATGTCTATTTTTTATTTGAACCTTTCTAAACATATATAGGGTGGTTTCTAAGCACTACAGATAGTTGTATATCAATTGCTCAACCAATGTGTAAAAAATAAAAAAGCTCCCACAGGATTAATCTATAGGCAACATCTATATAACACACATTGTACACACACACCTCAGCTGATGCAGACACAAATATTCCTCTGTTGACTATTGACACATTCTTGTTTATGAAAAAGCACTGGATGAGGCAGAGTTGTCTGCTTATTTTAACTGTCCTTTCACAACTGAATCATGCAAATCTATTAATCTGTTGTGTTGGGAGCACTTGGCAGATGTGAGCTCATGTTTGTGCTGTAACGTTTGGTGTGTTCTGGTGATGCAATTTCCTTTTTGAAACCAGAAAATGGAGCAGTATGTGCTGCATCCAGTGCCTCAAGACCATAAACCATGAGGAAGATAACAGATTGAATAACAATGTGAATAAATGTAACATTTTATTTATGTTTTATTTCATCTCTATAAAAAAATATATGTTTTTGAGAAACTGATGTTTGACTCAAATTAGCATAATTGTCTTAATTAATCTAATTTGTTTTACATGCAAATCTTAACACTGCACATATTTATTAAAAAACTGGTCTGAAGTTACTAGAAATCAACAAACAAATATTAAGAACTGCTCAAATGTCAAAAAGGTGAACTAGGCCTTTAAGACAGATAGGTGTGAT
Source organism: Crenuchus spilurus (assembly GCA_036984385.1). Classification (NCBI taxonomy): domain Eukaryota; kingdom Metazoa; phylum Chordata; class Actinopteri; order Characiformes; family Crenuchidae; genus Crenuchus; species Crenuchus spilurus. The sequence goes on from BRDA01086914.1 coordinate 4,831, forward strand.
AAAGCAGAATGTGCAGGAGCTTCTCCAAGATGAGAACTGGAATGATAAACAGGGGAGAGTCTGAACCCAGAGTTGGCTCAATTTATAAAATAGCTTGAGAGAGAGAGTGAGAGTCAGTGAGTGAGAGTGAGAGAGAGAGTGAGAGAGAGAGGGAGAGAGAGAGAGAGAAAAGGAATCAGACAGACATGAGATGACAAAGAAAGATAAAAACACTGACATATTTTACACATCAGCAACATGTCTGTTCTTCGCCCCATCTCACATGAGCAATCGGATGCTTTCTCTCAAGACTGATGTGTTTCATGCTTAATGCAGGGGCTGGGAGAGATTTACTGGAAGAATTCTTATTAGGAGAATTCAGAGCCACAAATAAGCCAGAGCCTCCCGGTGAGGGTGCGTCGTACGTATGAAACTTTAATGGTGCTCTGTGTGGAGACGAGATGAGGAGGAAGCTCCAGCAGGGGTGAGCGCTAGCCGCTGAAGGAGCAGCACTAACTCAGATAAGTGCTCAGACATTGAGGATCAGAGCACAGTCTCTGTAGCTTCACAGGTTTATATAAAAATCCTCTTTGTAGAAGCCCTTTTGTATTTTACACTCACTCACTTTCACTATTGTAGACATGATTAAAAAAAATGAAAATGTGGCCTAATAAAGGATCTTTACAGGTGATAAATTCCCTAATTGCTATCGCTAAGCACATTTCCTGCTTTAACAGGCCACGCTATATCATTTTAATTATCACTCTTGAGCCTAATTAGTTGTATCCGTACAACCAGAGGCAAACACATAGCCAATTAGGATAGAATCAAAGCTCGTACACTCAGTCGACACGGGGTCTTTGCTGTTATTGGAATCATGTACGTAATGATGAGCGCTGCTTGGGTTGCGAAGTTCTCGCAGGAAACTGGAGGCACGTCAAGTTTTATCACTGAAGTGTCCAAGATAATGGTGGATGAACTGATTTTTAACTGATAGGAGATAAGTACTGTGGCATTGTTATGGGTGTGCCTGCAGACGTAGACATGATGAGCACCCCAACCTGAAAACGCCCCTCCCCTCTGCCAGTTGGAATTTTATTCCGTTGGTTGATGTGTTTATAGTGTACGAGTTGTGGGATAAACAATGGTAAGGACTGCGTGGATGCAGGGTGTAGGCTCCAGCATTCAGATCTGTATTCAGCCTCAGACTGCTGCTCCCCTAAGTTCTTTATAGAGCTAATAAGAGTGACTAAAGCAGTAATGGCCCTGTCAAAGTCTTCTCCTTCTATCCTGCCACTACAGTATGTTCCAAATTAGCATACAAGTGGTGTATTAGCATAGCATTACAGATGGCATCAAAAATAATTAGCTTCTTAAAAAAAATTGGGATTATTAATACTGTCAGTGATAAGTCAAGCTCTAGAACACATAAAAGAAGGCTGTAGAAAAGTTAGTTTCTATCAAAGGGACCACATTTTGTTTATATTCCCCTTATAATGCTTATATGGTATTATGTATCAAAACAGCCATAATTCATTGAATCTGACCATTTTCCAAAAACTATTCATATATAATAATTAAACAGGTTGTTATTGTTACTGTGCCATTTAGATATATTATATATGATAATGTAAATACAATCTCTTCTGATTTGGCTTCCTTGAACATAGTCCAGGCTGAAAACACCTCCAAGTGAACAGGCAGAGCTAAACATTAATAAAATAAATACATTAAAATAAAACAATAAAAACATTATTTGTCCAGCTTAGTAGACATATGTAGACTTTATAGATTTTTTGAGTGTGAAAAATGTTTTAAATGTTTGCCTATGGCATCAAACTCATTTTGAGCCTTTTAATAATGATATAAAAATGGCCTCTAATCATTAATTAACTGTTAAAGAAAATAAAACATTACATGTACATCATATTTTTAACATGACAGGGAACTGTTTTTAATTAAATTAGACCTCTGTGGTTTGACTATCATTGCCTTTGAACATGAGTCATTGGACACGAGTCCCTTAATTGTCAATCATTGTTGATGTCACTGAGGCTTTTGGGGGTGTAAAAATAGTATTACAGCATTGTGTTTTGTGATGCTGTATCAATTCTCAAAAACACAGTATTTATTATTAATTAAAAGTTTACATGTAAGGATTTGTAGTAGATAAGAGTTTCATCACCTGACCACTAGTAAGCAGTGTTGGAATTTATATTCAGAAATTATATTCATTTTGTAAATTCCATCAAAATCAAGTAATATAATGGTGCACCATCATTTCATCCATCCATCCAATCTAGTTCAGGGTTGCAGTGAATGTAAGTGTGCACAAATAACAACAAAAAGATATCAATCCATCCATCCATCCATCCATCCATCCATCCATCCATCCATCCATCCATCCATCCATCCATCCATCCATCCATCCATCCATCCATCCATCCATCATATACACACACATACATTGAGGAAACTAAGTATTTGAACACCCTGCGAATTTGCAAGTTCTCCCGCTTAGAAATCATGGAGGGGTCTGAAATTTTCAGCTTGGGTGCATGTCCACTGTGAGAGACATAATCTAAAAGAAAAAATCCAGAAATCACAATGTATGATTTTTTAATAATTTATTTGGGTGTTACTGCTGCAACTAAGTATTTGAACACCTGCCAATCAGCAAACATTCTGGCCCTCAAAGACCTGTTAGTCCGCCTCTAAAAAGTCCACCTCCACTCCACTTATTATTCTAAATTAGAAGAATCTATTTTTAGGTCGATAACTGCATAAAGACACCTGCCCACCCCACACAATCAGTAACACTCCCAACTACTAACATGGCTAAGACCAAAGAGCTGTCCAAAGACACCAGAGACAAGATTGTAAACTTTCTCAAGGCTGAAAAGGGCTACGGGGCAATTGCCAAGCAGCTTGGTGAAAAAAGATCAACTGTTGGAGCAATTATTAGAAAATGGAAGAAGCTAAACATGACTGTCAATCTCCCTCTGACTGGGGCTCCATGCAAGATCTCACCTCGTGGTGCACCAATGATCCTAAGAAAGGTGAGGAATCAGCCCAGAACTACACAGGAGTTTGCCCATGACCATTTGGATGATCCAGAGGAGTCATGGGAGAAAGTGCTGTGGTCAGATGAGACCAAAATATAACTGGTCTTAATTCCATTCGCCATGTTTGGAGGATGAAGAATGATGAGTACCATCCCTAAAACACTATCCCTACTGTGAAGCATGGGTGTGGAAGCATCATGTTTTGGGGGTGTTTTTCTGCACATGGGACAGGACGACTGCACTGTATTAAGGAGAGGATGATCAGGGACATGTATTGCGAGATTTTGGTGAGCAACCTCCTTCCCTCAGTTAGAGCATTGAAGATGGGTCATGGCTGGGTCTTCCAACATGACAATGACCCAAAGCACACAGCCAGGATAACCAAGGAGTGGCTCCGTAAGAAGCATATCAAGGTTCTGGAGTGGCTTAGCCAGTCTCCAGACCTAAACCCTATAGAAAGTCTTTGGAGGGAACTCAAACTCTGAGTTTCTCAGTGACAGCCCAGAAACCTGGCTGATCTGGAGAAGATCTGTGTGGAGGAATGGGCCACAATCCCTGCTGCGGTGCAAACCTGGTGAAAAACTACAGGAAATGTTTGACCTCTGTAAAGGCTACTGTACCAAATATTAACATTGATTTTCACAAGTGTTCAAATACTTATTTGCAGCAGTAACACACAAATAAATTATTAAAAAATCATAAATTGTGATTTCCGGATTTTTTCTTATAGATTATGTCTCTCACAGTGGACATGCACCTAAGATGAACATTTCAGACCCCTCCATGATTTCTAAGTGGGATAACTTGCAAATTCGCAGGGTGTTCAAATACTTATTTTCCTCACTATATATATATATATATCACCTTGTTTACCATATCGAAAACATTTTAGTGTGGGAGGTTTCATGGCTAAATTGGACCAGTCTGGTGGCCAATCTTCATTAATTGCACCAGTAAGAGCAGAGTGTGAAGGTTCAGTTAGCAGGTAAGAGCACAGTTATATAGTATATTACAATGCACACAACATTATGGTGACATACCAGAGTTCAAAAGAGGACAAATTGTTGGTGCACGTCTTGCTGGTGTCTGTAACCAAGATAGCAAGTCTTTGTGTCTAAATATTATTGAGCCACTTTGGGGTGTTTTGGAGGAGCGAGTCAGGAAACGTTTTCCTCCACCAGCATCACGTAGTGACCTGACCACTATCCTGCAAGAAGAATGGCTTAAAATCCCTCTGACCACTGTGCAGGACTTGTATATGTCATTCCCAAGATGAACTGACCCTGTATTGGCTGCAAAAGGAGGCCCTACACCTACTAATAAATTATTGTGGTCTAAAACCAGCTGTTTCAGTTTCATTGTCCAACCCCTGTATATTATAATACATTTAACTTCTGCATTATGACCTGTATTGTATTGCTAGCTTCTTGCCAGTACACAACTCTACAGGTCTGAGAGTTGATCAAATTCTAAGCTTGATACTATCCCCGACACTATTTATTTCTTCTGTCTTGTTGGTCACTGATAGATTGAAATGGATCAGTAAACAATCTCACTGTCATTTCCAGCTTGTAGGCTGCCTATCAATCTCTCTGATACTTTCAACATCTAACAGGAAAAGCACACACATACATGCACACACACACACACACACACACACACACACACACACACACACACACACGCACGCACACACACACCTCCCAATCTGGATCAGACTCCAACACAATGTCCTGAGCCAAACAAACCCAAACTGGCACATTGTAACAGTGTAACACTTCCCAATTATGAGGATGAAAAATGGCTGTGACTCTGCAACACTTCGATCCACAATAACCTATTAATCTCATGACCTATATGCCGGTGGATTTATAGCTCCAATCCTTTTCAGCCTCTCAGCTATAAGCTTGAATACAGCACAGCCCTCACTCTCTAATCCAATAGCCAAAGCTGAGGCTGATAATATTGCAGGTTTAAAATATACCATTATAGGGTTCCTCATGCAGACTGGGCCATAGTGTAAAGCCAGTGTCTTTATAACTCAGATTGATCATGCGCTCGGGAATACATTTTCACATCATCAATCATTCAGATTCCTGAACAGTAAGTTGTAAGCATAATAGTGTCAGGCTATCAATAATGTGGGCTTTTTTAAATGCAACAACCACCGTAAAGAAAAGTCACTGAGCACAGTCAGTCAGTGAATTTGCAGCCGTCATTGCAAATCCACACTCCTTTCTTTGCTTTTCATCTTATCTTTCAACATCTTTACAAACCATCAGCTACAGTTCACATTGTGTAAATGTTTTATGATAAATGGACCAATCAAAATGGTCTGAAATGAATAACATCTTGTTAGATTAATGTGCATTAACGTTAAATGTATTTTTTCTTCACTTGTAAAGTTACTATCTGGGCTGAAATGAGGTTTTTAGACAGTGACATGCTACTGGCTGTATATCTTTGAGGTTAACAACTCTGGCTTAAATGGCATACTGGAGAATGACAGATTTAATGGTGGTATGGCAGATTTTAGAATGGAAAGATTGTTTATGACTGTATGATTGGGCTCCAGGTTAGTCACTTAGCACAGGATGGTATCTTGGCTGCAGCTCTAGCAGCTGTAAAGCAATTTTCTCACTGATGAGAGCATCTGCACAGCGGCCGCTTCGCTGGCAGGCACCTACCTGAATTGCAAACAGCTTTTTAAGCGTTGCGTTACGTGAGACACCCCATCCACCCTACCACAGCTACGAGTGCTAACCACATCTGCTCAGCCGGAGACAACACACTTACTCTCATTTGTTCCTGATTAGTTAAGGAAGTACACATTCTCCTCTTATTCTCTCACTACTGCACTGGGTGGCATTACAGCTGACACTACAGCTTACTGCTCAGGGAGTGGGAGAGAGAAAGAGTGAGACCGAGCGAGGAAATGAGAAAGACAGAAAGAGAGAGAGACAGAGAGAAAATGAAAGTGAAAGTGTAATAGAGACTGAATAACAGAAGCAAAAGAGTGAATAAGAGAAAGAGACAGAGTCAATGAGAAGAAAATAAGAGTGAACAAGACAGTAAGAAAGAGCAAGAGAGAGAATGAGAGTGAACGAATGAGAGACAGCTAGTGTGCAAATGATGGAAAGGAGAGAGAGTGAACGAGAGTAAGGGAGAGGGTAAAAAAAGAGTTTATTTCAATTCTGTGGTTCCTCAGAGAGTCACTTTACAACATCCCACTTCGACTGGGGATTCCGCTATAAGCTGTGGTGACGCTCACACGACTTTATTCAAATCAGTCCTCTTTGCACAGAGCCACCACAAGCCGTTTCTCCAGAGATCACTCACAACAAGAATGCAGTATCCTAACTGCCATTCAGAATTCAGCCATGCAAAGCGTCTTCACTCACCAGCTCTGCCTTATGGAGACATTAAAGTTCTACAGAGTGTACAGAGAGCAGGGCTCTGTGAGGGAAATGCAGGGAAACTCTTTCCTGTTTACTCTTTCCTCCATCTGATCTCCCTTTACTGATGTGGATAAACCGGAATCCTCTCTCACCCGGAACGGCCAGCAAAAGAAATGGGGAAATAGAGGGAAACTGAACACTTATTCAGAATGCAGGCACAATCATAACAAACCTGTGTGGCAAAGATGTTTCTCATCTGAACCCTCTATAAACTAATATTTTATTCTCCAGTATGATAAAAAATTCTTCACAAAATTCAATGCTTCACTTTCAGGAGTGAATTATATATTTAATTATAGTGTGTATAAATATACTTAATATAAAATATTCTATTTATATACTAAATAATATATAAAAGTATTCTATGATGATTTTTTTACATTTTCAAAAAACCCTGTTTATACCTGGTTATTTCAAGATACTAGTGTGTAGATTGTAACGGCATGCTGTTACAATTGGGAGCCAAAAGCGTGTGTGAATATTCACTGAAATTTGATATGTGGTGCGTAACATGCAAACCAGCTAGCAAATGCTGCCTTAGATCAGGGGTGGGAAATTCTAGTCCAGGAGGGCCGGTGACCAGGTCAGTTTAGAGCTTTCTCAGCTCTAATGCTACATTTACACCTAGTAATTACATGCTGTGGTTGAATCAGGTGTGTTTGACTAGGAATATCACCAAACTATGCAGGAATCTGAACCTCCAGGACTGGAGTTGCCCACCTCTTCTTTAGTTAGTAGGCTCGCCAAGTTCATTAAAATAAGCATAAACAACATGTGCTTGGCTACCTTTCCCATTGTTGTCCTTAGCCTTCCATTGACTTTGTTTTTGCAAACCATTGGCTTAGATTGTTTTCAAATTTCTTCATATATGGATCTGTTTCTGTGGGCTGTTTTTAGTTTATTCTGCATGTATGAATGTAGTTTAAATTAGAGGACTAACTCCAAAGCTCCTCCATGATTAACCTCCTTACAGTAACAGATCACGTATTGTATTTGGTTTTACTGGGAGTCCTGATATTTGAAAAAGAGGATGAGAGGGGGAAAACGAGGTATACAGAAAAAGAGATGGACTACAGTCTGTAATTGTCGTTACCAAGTGCCCAGCTATATCTATAGAAAGTTAAGTCCTCTTGCTATGGCCAAAATCAAAGTCTGAAGACAGTGGTGGCACTCGGAAAGGCTGAAATGAGGCCATATGAGAACAATAAGATAAAAATCCTGCTGAGAGGGCAGTTATTCTTTTTTCTTTTTTTTACAGAAGAAATAAATGGCTAAATCGGAGCTGCAGTCACATGGAAAGGGGTGAAAAAGTGACAGGCAGCTGAAAGAAGGAGAATGTAGGGATTCATCTATGCAATAATAAATAATGGAATGGCTTTGTACATTGTAGCTCAGGTTAAAGCAGCAGAGGGAAGGTGGATGGGGTGCTATTATTATATATTTACTGAAAGGGGAATTGTGTGTTTGTGTTTTTGTTTCTGTAGGAGTTCGGCAGACATAGAAAAAGGGAAGCTAGACACAGCTACAGTATTTCCTCTGTCAGGTATATTAGAGCTGCCTGCGGCTGTGGTCAGAAAAGTGGACATCTCTTCTTTCTTTCTGACAGCTCACGTTTTTAAGCTCTATTACTGTCGAACTGAACAGCAGAACGGTGCTGAATACAATGGGAGTTCATTGTTATGCAGGTTAAGAACCAAATATGTGCGCACACACACAAACACGTAACATGAAACCAAGAAACAGTCATGTCCCAAAAGAGAGCTTCATGCATAAAATAAAACAAGCTTTAAAATCTAGATCACAAAGTTATGTTTATTAAGAAGGCTTGTCTTGTGGGAAAGACTTGTTTTGCGGTGCACAGATTTGGGTAAAAGTCTGAAATATTTACACAACTGAGAATACAGAACAGTGCAATTTAAAATGTATAAAAGAGCACCAAACTCCAAATGCTCTTCCAAATCAACTCCCTTGAAAAATAGACACAACACTTTGATAGAAGCTTTTGTCCTCCTCCATCACTGAGCCTTCATCCTGATGCTCCATTCATAATCAGCTCCAGTCCAGTCACTATTATTACTATAATCCGTAAAACAAAGCCAGAATGAACACACACATATGGCAGACTGATCTTAAATCCTTTGTTACATATGGCTTCAGCAATCATAGTTTAATCTAGGACAAGCAAAGACTATGAACAGCAATCAAGAGCTCCAACAAGCTCAGACATACCACTTCATTCTTCCTGTATCACACACACTACAATGTTTGCTTTCAAAAAGCACAGTTAGCCTGTTTTATCCAGGGCGCCAGACAAGAATTAATGCCCAAACATCATCACTGCAGAAGAGATAAATCAGGGGTGCTCAATCGTGGTCGTGGAGATCTACCAGCCTGCAGAGTTTAGCTCCAACCTTAGTCTAACACACCTGATCCAGGTAATGAAAACCTATAGAGCCAGTATCAGACCTGGTTGTCCTGGATCCGAACCTTCCAGCTTTGGAGATCTCAAGGACCAATACTGAGTATTAATGAACTTTCAAACAATACAATACAAATCAGATCAAAATTAAAACAGCTCTCTGGAGCCAAGCCATGGAAGAAGCATTTATGGCCTCATTATTAACAAGGGCGTAACAATATGTGTCATTGAGATGTCAGGATGCAAAAATATGACAATATATAGAAAAGGCATTTTATTATTTAAGCAATTTAATACAGTTGAACATCAACGTTCACAAATAACTACTTCCCCTTCAGTGCACACTCTCCACCCTCTCCAACAATCAGTTCTTGTCTCATCAGAATCCTTAGTTATTTTTCTTCATTTACATTTTACATTTTTAAGAGAATCCTGAACTATAAATCTGATATTGTGAATCACATCCAATCAAATTGTGAGCTGAAGTATGGGGTGTTCTGATTACACTGGCCCTTATTCAAAAAGCAGCCTAGGTTGAGATACTAATGTTAGGCTGAGTAGGTATATACATTGAAATATGTTAGATTTTCAAACATTACCAGAACAATGAATTCACATAATTGGACTGTTGAGACTGGAGAGTGAATTGAACATTTTGAAACTTTGCATATTACTTTTAAGCTATTTATATTAAAGCATAAAGAAAATTCAGTGTTCCATGATATGAACCATTGGGGTATATTACCAATGTTACATCAAAACTTTAAGAACACCATCTATCCCTTACACTGGTCCGGCTTTCTGTAGTGAATGGACAGACATGATGAAGAATTTGGAATAAGAGCTTCCTCTATAGTAAGTTCCCTAACCCGTTCTTCACCTGGTCATAAACAATAAGACAGTGACTCTGTACAATGCTCTGTTTTAACTACACAGCCAAAGTTCCCAATTGTGGGTTTATGCAATGCTGTGTGCATTCATGTGCTTTCAAGTGCTTGACTGTGGTGACTTTCTTCAATTTTTATAGCTTAGCATAACATACATAGAATGATACAGGAGTTATGATTCAATATACTGTAATTTTTAAAAATCTGATTTTAAGAAAGCTGTCAGTGGTGCACCCGTATGTTACTTGTTTATGTTGATGAGGAAGAGCCTAATGGCTGAAGATTACTGCATGGTTATCTAAATGCAACATGATAAAAAAACAAAAACAAAACACCTCTCTTTGTATGTAAACTACTAATCAGAATTTGATACTGTATTTTTGGGAATCAACTAATCAAAACATTGGACTGCAATAAGTCAAGTGTATCAACATTTTCTTACACCAGTTCTCCATCATTCAAAACTATATCTCTGCACATTTCCTGAATACCACACAGAAGTGGCTCTGGGCTAAGTACATATCCCAGAATTCAACCCAGTGGTGATACTGTAATGCACTGTTTTTGGAAACACGCATCAGCAACCCCATGTACCACAAACGTACCAAACATATCTGCACACTTACGGTCTTAACTAGTGTCTATGCACTTTTTACAAACTCGCACAGAAACAAAGAAACATGTCATGTTAGTGTACACTTAAGCAAAACCACAAACCACAAATGGGACAGGCAGTCAAATTCAATATTATTCAGACCTTGACTTGTGCTGCAGAGAGAATTCCACAGCTGCACGCAGCTCTCCTACTATGGCCATCCAACACTGTATGCTTACATTAGCTCAAAATGCTGGAAGATGTAAGTTACTTTATCAACCATTTAGCAGCGACATGGACTGGATTATGTTCGTCGTCAGGATTAAATCCTCTTAGTGGTGCCTTTATAAGGCCGCAGACAGCAGAGGTCAACAGAGCGAGTGCAGGAAGAGACAGAAAGAGAAAGAAAAGGCCCTGGCTGAAATGTTACAACCATGCTGTATGAAATAGTCACTGCCTCTTGATCACTGGTTCACAGAGATCTCTAAATCTGATTAGCATCAGTGCTGAAACTGGCATTTTTTAAAAAAGACTGCCTATATTAAATATGACCCAATTCTTTGTTAACTCTATTCAGATCAGATTTAACTATCTTGACCGTTCACATTCACAAATGTAAGTGACCTGCATGTCTGTAATGTGAACGAATACGTCCATGAAACGGCTCGCATGCGCACATTGATACGTGTTGTCAACAAAAAGCGCCATATTTGTGTAAAAATACAGTTTTCGGTAAAACGTCAGAGTTGGCTGTGTGCAGGGTTTTTTGCACTAAATAAGAGAGGTATTTGAATGAGAAAGTAAGATTTGAAGACGTTTTACGTTTTAAAGCTCATTGAAATGTATGAGTCACTTTAAATTTTGGGCTAGTTTTCGTTTGTGTAGTGTGACTATCTGTTACAAAATCGGTTGAAGTGTTGGAGGATCGGGCAACCCTGGATTTGTGAGACAACGGATTTTCGTACAACTGGTAAAACGTGTTTGTGTATGATGTGTGATGGTGTTTTTCTCAGGAGGGCAGTAAACAGGTGGTGGACTGTACATGATCAGGTGAAGAAGGTGAATAAATGCCAGCTGGTTGCTTTTGCTGTTTTTACAGCGATGTGAGTATATGAGAGAAGCCAACGCTGGCTCACACACTATGCACATGTTGCCAGCTATAAGTCCCAGCACCCAGTGACTTCTGGGGACTGAACTGGTGACATTAAATGTGTATGCAGAGCACATTTCAGATTGTTAAGCACTTTTTATTGTTCAGTTGTAACAAAAGAAACAATAAAATATCACTGACATTATAAAATGAAAACTGCAGATTAAATGACTGAAACAATTATTTTGCATATTTTACATTCATTGGATTATTAGATGAATACTACAATACAAGACTAGGATTTGGACTGTTGGCAAGCAAATACATACCAGGACATCCATAGTTTATCCTGCAAAAACTAATAAAACATCTCACTACTTGCATCTCTGTCTCAGGCCTAAGACCATAGTGCTGTTTTTCAGAGTGACTGAATTGGAGTCTGAAGGCCTTTCCAGTAGCCGATGAAGGAAACCCACAGCTTCCCCACCCCCACAGAGACAAGAATCTCCCTGGCAGAGCAGAGGGAGTGCCTTTCACCTTTATGCGCTCTGGGACAAATGGCAGTGCTAACAGAACGCTGACAGCCACTCCACCATGAGGGAAAATACTGCCAGGCCGGCCGTTTAAATGCAGCTCGTGCTTCAGACTTCAGACGCCTGCCCTAACATCTGAACTGTATGTGTGCACATGCATTTGACTGTGCAGGAGACAAAATGCATGTTGAGCGTGAGAGAGAGAAAAAAGAAAGTATGTGCATGTGCGAATACACAGACTGCCAACAAGACAGACAGCTCCACTTCAGTGGGGAGCTGAACTCTTTCTTCTTCTGGAGTGAAGTGCATGTTTGACTCCAGAGGAGCAGCACATCAATTTCCTGTCAGAGTGGCCCGTGGGCCGCAGCTATGAAGGCATGGCGGGAGATAATGCAAGACAAGCAAGTTACAGCAGCTGCTCCAAACACAGCAGGGGTGGAATTTGCTTAGGGCCTTATCCTGCCCACACTTACAGATAGCATAAAGACACTGAGGATGTGTGTACTTAGTACGAGCAAGACAAAGGAACATACACATTAAGATAAATCTATGAGACTGTGAATAATTTACTGCAATAGTGACAAAGTAGCATGTACACTTTCAACATTCTATTAACATTATTTTAAACCCAGAAAATCTGGTCTTGTGACCGGAAGGTCACCAGTACGATCCCCTGCATCATGATGCATATCGTACTGCCAGGGTTTTGCCAATGCACAGATCTAGAAATGGGACCCAGTCAGGCACTTGAAAACACACAGCATTACATAAAACCACAAATCTGAAATATGTAATCTTCCGCTGTTAGACTCTTCCCCTCCGACGTAAACAAGCAGTGGAAGGGTGCACCACTATCATTAGCATTCATAAACCTAGCTGTCAACCTCCCAAAAGGAAAGGTTTTACAGTTGGTGGCCACACAAAATTATTCTCTTATCCTACCTGACTGATAGTTTTGCTAGTGTCCTTGTCCATGGAGTGTTACACAAGGACAGCTGGACAGAGCTGTAGAAAGGCATCAGCCTAGCAGCAGAACCAGTTATCTGCTCCTTTATGTGAGGAGGAATAAACAAAAATGACATTCAGCAAACTACAGGTGTGCATGTTTCTGACTATCAGAAACAGACTCGTGCACGAAGCATGAGTGAGCATGAGGACTCGATGACTTCTAGTGGGACCTGTGCTCCCACTGTGCAGCAATGGCATTAGCTGGAGAGCACCATAATGAACAGGTCTGCTACTGGGGCCACATTCTCTTCATAGGTTAGAGCAGGTTCACACTAAGCACATGTGACATATGTGAAAGACTCTGAAGATGCTGTGGTGAATATTATGCTGCCTGCAACATCGTCTAGCATAACCAGTTTGCTGATGGGTCAGTGATGATCTACGGCGGCTTATCCTTTGAGGGTTGCACATCATAGCCAACAGAACCCTGACTGCTGTTAGGTCCTGGGATGAAATCCTCAGAGGCATTGTCAGAGCTTACCCTGGTGCAGTGGGCCCCAACAGGAAATTGCATGGCCTCATGGCCAGAGTGTGTAAACAGTTCCTGGATGATGAAGGCATTGCTGATAATGATTCACATTTCTCGGACCTGAATCCAATTGAGAACATCTGCAATGTTATGTTTTGGTGCATATGATGCTGCCAAAGAGCACCACAGACTGTCCAGGAGCTCACTGATGCCCTGATTCAGGTCTAGGAGGAGATTCCCCAGAACACCATCTGCCATCTCAAGAGCATGCCCATACACTGGAGTGCCATATACATTATTGAGACATATGTTGCCATGATAAA
>BRDA01086918.1:0-28433 GCA_036984385.1 Crenuchus spilurus
TCATGTACTATGCGGGAGACTCCTGGCTTGGGATGTCTGCAATAAACAATTTGGCATGAGAAAAGACTCAGGGCTATAGCGCTGTGGTCAGAGCCTAGGTACGCCCCTGCACCCAAGTAGGAAAATTTCTGTGAATGCAGATTAAGTGCTGTTGTCACCAGTCACCTTCCAAAATGGCACATGACTGTTACACCATTTAAGGGGGAACTGGGAAATCTGAATAAGAAGCTCAAATATAAAGTAGTTATCGCAGATGTGCAGGTTCTGTTCTGTATGGACCTTCCTGTGCTCATTTCTTTCCCTCACAAAATCAAGTAGTGTTCAATCAAATGAGTCCCCTTATAGCATCTCTAAGGGAGCCAAATCTGAAGTCGAATTTGAAAGTTAAATTTAATGTTATTACACATAACCCCCCCTCCTCTGTCCCAACCACATACATACACACAATCAACTGACCGCATTGTCTGAATGTAGATGTAGAAACAGTTCTCTATGATATGTATCATTTAATATATTAATAATCGTTCATTTCATTCCATTTTCACTCATTTCCACTCCAATCACATTCCGTTCCAACTGAAGATTTTATTCCAATGTTGGAAGCTTCAAAATGACCACTGGAGTGAGAAACAGTACATTATGCTACCTGCATGTTCATGTAGCCTAGCCATCTTTCTCACTTTAGCCTGTATACTTTTGACTGCACGCTATGAAAAGCTAAAGAGAGTTCAAATCATGCCCTAATTACTGGCCAGCCTGAGAAAGTGGAGCGCTCTGATTTGAATCTGCCCTCTTTCTGAAATAGCTCCCCAGGTCCAATAGAATCTCTCACATGGTTTGAGGTGGCACTCTGAAATATTCAAAGCTCCAGTTATGACGTGCACAATAGCTCTCAGCACTAGAGGCAAAGCACGCTCTGCGCTTTTAAGGGGAACAACCATGTAAGAGACAGCTTGAGCATTCCTAAGTGGATTAATCCCTTTTGTTTTTCTCCTGAACATTAAGAGATGTACAGATAAACGTTTTCTATTAGTGCCATCAGACAAAGGCCAGGTGCCAACACCATCAGACAACACCACTTCAGTATCTAAAGCAGCCTAAAAGATTAAAGGCAAGCTTCACTGGTTTCAAAACATGGGGGATCTGTACTTTGTCACCTTTTTATTAGTTGCCACTGAAATAAAAATGACATTATTCTATAAATTACAATTTTGTAGTGCCCAACTTTAAAAAGACGTTGGCCCATTAAACCATCGCAATTAAATTTCTCCAAACTCCCTCCTCATACCATTAACTGCAATATCTAATTAAAACTCAAAAAGGGAGTCATCTTTGATTGATAGGATCTCTTTTCACTATTTTGCATTTTAATGTTCATTAATAAACTTTTATTGTTTTGCTAATTATAATACCCCCTTTAGATAATGACTTCTCGCGGTTTGTTATAAAAGCCAGCCAGCTACATATGGAGAGGCCTGGAGCCTGGCTCTTGAAAAAGCAGCCAGGCTTGACTTTTCCTCCAGACTTACTTTTACACATTCGAACAAACAAGTGATTATGGCTTCACAATTTGTTTTGATTGGGACGTGGAGCTGAAGCTTTGAAACTTTGCAGATTTGATACAAATCTTGGATCCTGTTTCTTTTGCCTGTTTATTCTTCAAGAACATGTGCCGTTTTGTTATTCCTTTGGTTAATATGTGTATTTACGAGAATAAAAGGACAAACACTTGGACAAAGCTTAATTTAACTGCCCAGTCGACAGCACCAGTCGACTAAGAATCAGTAATCATTAAGAGTGTATGTAGCGTTCAAAGTGGTTTCAAAGTGAATTGTCGCGAGACTAGTATTGACGCGTGCTGTCTAGTGCCTTGTCTGGATTCAAGGCCTCTAAAATAGAAGTCAAATAATCCAGTAACCTTTCAGCACCCTTCTCCTCTCTCTCTCACGCACGTTCTTTCTCTCTTACCTACTTCCCTGCTGTCTCACAATATAGATTACCTAAATAGTATTCTTGTAAACTATACAGTACCACTAAAGAACAATTTGGCAAAAATCCATTTTAACTTACTCCAAATGTAAGTAATGTATATATATATATATATATAAATATAAATAACCACTAATATTAATCTATTTTATTTTTGTATTTTTATTCTATTTTTAAAGGCTTACACAATGGAGACAAATACTCTTTTCTGATAGGCCGGGAGATGCCTATTCATTCTGTATAATAGGAAACATCTACAGTAGATCCAATAATCCTTGGGGTATGAGAAAGGGTATGTGTGTAATGTATTATTATTATTATTATTATTATTATTATTATACATTTATTTTTTTTATCATCACTTGGTATGAATGATATGGTAAGTATAATATCTACAGTAAATATCTTCTACTTAACAACCTGCAATGCAGTAGACTACTACAACAAAAGCCCATAAAACTAAGCAAAAAAAATTTTAAATAAATAGTTTATATCCACTTTCTTTGTGCACTTTGTACTAAAAACACAAAATGTTTAAATTCATGGCAACTGGGGTATAAGTGGGATAACGCTCCAAAATGATTGGACTTTGAATTGACTTATTTAAATGGGCATCGTCTGCTTTTGCCAACTAAAAAATTGGCAGATGTCATTTTTCTAGCCAAGGACGTCTACTGGGAAAAGAAAGTTTTCTTAGCACATTCTAAATTTGATGTGGCAATTATAGACTTAAGAACACTGTTGGTACCAGAGTGGCTCAGCCGACTAAGGTGCTGTCACTGTGATCTGAGGATCGCGAGTTTCAATCCCATTGTCACGCTGCATGCCATCAGCCTGAAAGAGCAAAACTGGCTGGCAGATGGCACTCTCTCCCAGCATTACTAAGTAATGTTGGCTGGCTCAGGTGTCTGCCAGGCGATCCATCGGAACTGGGGATCCTGTGCTTTCCTCTGAGCGCGTTGGCTGCCTGACGCTGATGTATCGGCAGCAGTTAGAAAAGAAGCGGATCTTGACTTCACATGCATCAGAGGAGGCCTGTGCTAGTCTGCGCCCTCTGGACACTTGCCTCAAACTACACCAAGTTGAGAGGAATCTCAAATTACTCACTGCTCAGGTTTTTAGCCAAGACATACTTTTGTTCACTTTCATTATGACACACACTGTCTCTTTACTTAATAATCTGACACACAGTGAAGCAGGTTTGGGTTCATTTAAGATGCAATTAGCATGATTAGCTTCACATATAGCTAAAGCACGAAATGAAAGAAGTGCTCACCATATAATCATTATCATCATCTTCGTCACCACTTTTATTTATAGAGCACCTTTCTCATGCTGAGGGAAGCTTATACAATTAACATCAAAAGTGCCTGACCATTATACACATTCAAAGAGCAGTGAAACAGTGATAACACAGACTGTCAAGCGAAAAGAACTGATAAGTGAGGAATTCTTTTACTTTGTAACTTAAAGAGGGGTGTCCCAAACTGAATGATGTAATCTGGGGGCTGAATGATCTCTGGTTAAAGCTCAGAACATGGAGAAGGCATATGTGAGCATGAGAATGGAGCTCAGCTTGGTAATCAGCAGCTATGTAGGAGCTTTGCTGACCAACTACATTTCAGTTCAATCTATTCACCATATTATTCCTTTAAACCGCAAGGTCCTGTTTTAATACAATCTATAATGAAAGCTTAGGAAGCACTTTTATAGTAGACAAAGTGTGCTGAGGGGTTAGCTCATATGAGGCACTGTACAAACAGAGGGAGAGAGTGGTAGAGAGAGGAGGAGTACAGAAGAGGACCCAGCGGATGAGCAGATTGATCAGGGCCAGTAATGGGCCAGTGATAACCTTGTGTAATGATATGTTGCTGTGCTTGTGATTCGCGGGCCGGTCGAGCGGGCGGTGGCCGGTGCTCATGATGGATGACGGCGGCGAGCTGATAGCGCCATTACTCACTGACACACACACCTGCCTGACACCCGTCCCCTCCGGACACCACGGAGCCCCCAGAGCCCGGCCCGCTGAGACACTCGCCCCAACAAATTCTGCACTCCAGCAAATCCCGCACAAAAAAGTTTCCCCAGTAACCTCCCCGCTCCTCTTTTGTAGGACGTTTTCCCCTTTTTTCCTTTCCTTTTCTTACTCACACTCCTTTTTTTGGCTCTCATCTCTGTTGTTTTTCCTCTCCACACTCTGTCACACGCAGTCATTCAAAACGAGCAAAGTTTTAGAAAACTCAACCAATCAAGTTGCACATTTCTGGAGACGAGAGAAAGCGCGACACCATCAGTAAACGTTGCAGTTGTTTAGATGTGCTTGTTAAACCCTGGTGTTAAAAGAGAAAAGCTATTCTACAGAATAATGGTGAGGCATTAAGATTTTAATCCCTGATGGTTTGATGTCATGTTCATCTGCCCAAGAGAGTCCTATTCTATTGGCAGTACTTCTCTACAGGGACCAGACAGGCTGTGTGTGCATGTGTACATCTGCGACAGCAGTGGGCGCATCATAAAGTAGCTGAATGCATTCATAAGAGGGGGTGTCCACAAACATTTGGACATTTAGTGTATAGTCAGATCATAATACAGTATGACAAACAAATGAAACGTGAAATTATTTCCCAAAATATCGCTAGTTATGTTTGCTCTAAATGAAATGGGGTTGCCAGTATGGAAAGCAGCTGACGTGCTCCAGCCTATCCAGTATTATCCACTGCTACAGAGGGAATGTGTAGAGCAGACTCACACCTGTTTCTCTTGTCTCTCTCTCTCACACACTCTCTCTCTCTGGGGGGCTGCCATCACATCCTCTTGAATTCTCTGATTGAATTTGGCTGCTCTCTCCAGGGAACGCAGCTAGAGACACGCGTCTTCACAACTGCATTACTGAAGTCATCGCTCGCTGCCACGGCGAACGCACCAGATACACACACCCCACGCTCCAAATCAAATACTGCACATCTGCTAAACAGAGAAAGCAGGGCTCTTTTAAAGATACAATAGCGACGTATTACAACACGCCAGACACTGAGAGACACTCGGTATGTGAAGTACTGGTGAAGGGCTTGCATCCACTGGCACTACAGCATTCGTCAAATTCCGTTTTAAAAAGCTCCATCAAAGAGTGTCCTGCACACTGCTAACACTTCAAACAGGACCATTTCCTCCACAGTCCATACAGTTTATATGAGGAACCTAAGATGCAAAAGCAGCTCGTTATGATGTCACTATAAACACATTTGCTGAATTGCTTATGCAGCCCATAGCAGTTTACAACTGTTCCAGTCCAGACTTCTGTTCAGTGAGGTACAATTCAAGGTCAGTGAGAACATACATTTTGTTTGGTGCACAAAATAAACAAAAACAAGTAAAATGTAGAGAACGGGCCCTTTTAAAACATTCATTTAGCTGACATGCCATGTTCAGATTAGGACAACTGAAAATAAATGAAGTGATTGCAGCCCAGCTGAGAGCAGCAACTGACAGCATTAAGAACAAAGCGTGTGCACCGTGTTCAGGGCTGAGTGAGATGTGTGAGGTCTACAGATGCTAAGAAGCCCCCACAGTGCAGCGGGTCCAGGTGAGGGAATCCCCCAGCGAGGGGCCCTTACCCCCAGCCCTGAGCCCCCAAACGGCCCCCCAAATGCCCCGACTCCCCCGACACCTACAACCCTGCAAGCCACCCAAAGCACGGCAGCCCCACTCTATCAATCACAGCCGGCCAGCACGCACAACCTGCCCCTGCTGCCAGAGGATGATGGAGGAGGGGGAAGAGAGAGAGAGAGAGAGAGAGAGAGAGAGAGAGAGAGAGAGAGAGAGAGAGAGAGAGAGAGAGAGAGAGAGAGATCGAGCTCAAAAGACTAGTGTAACATCCCCACACTCCATCCTTTGTAAACCTTTCTTGAAGTTTATGGTCTGCCTTTTTTTCTGGGGCCACATTACATAGAAAAGATATATTGTAAGAAAATGTACTCCTTGCCCCAGTCAGCCAAGACTACAGTGTTTGAATATGTAGTAGTGCTAAAAAGCTAATGTAGTTCATTAGTAATGGCTTCTTATACCTTACATACCTGCAAACTGCATAAATAAACCACCACATCATAAAACCATCTCAACATGTTATGCATTGTTTTGACACACAGCCTCAATCACAAACCATTAAGAAGACATTTAATTTAAAACCCCATTATAATATATGATGTATGGAACAGCTATCATTTTATTTACATATACACTACCAGTCAAAAGTTTGGACACCTTCTGGACATTCAGTGTTTTTCATGATTAAAGATGTTCTACATTGTAGATTAATACTAAAGTCATCTAAACTATGAATAAACACATCTGTAAACAAACCAGAACATGTTTATATTTGACATTCTTCACAGTAGACACCTCTTGTTTAGATGCAGCTTTCTTGGCATTTTCTCAGTCAGCTTTATGAGGTAGTCACCTGGAATGGCTTTCAGTTAACAGCTGTGTCTTGTCAAGAGTTCATGACTTACATTTCTTGCCTCTTAATGTGTTTGAGACATCAGTTGTGTGTCTACTTTGAAGTAAAATCTAAAACATGTTTTGGTTTGTTTAACACTTTTAAGTTTACTACATGAATCATTATGTGTTCACTCACAGTCTGGATGACTTCAGTGTTCATTTATAATGTAAAATAAAAACACTGAATGAGAAACTATTGACTGGTACTGTATGTATAAAGTCACTTGGCTTTCTACTGGGACTCATTCATCAGTGTTTTTTTCTTAGATAAGAACAGAATCTGCACACACTCATCAGCACACTTAAACACATCTGAGTGCCGACATGTTTGTTTTCTTCAGCTCTACATCGATATTTAAGATCTTTTTAGAGAAATCTTATTGCTGAATGAGGTCTGTTATGTGCTACACTGCTATAGTGTAGCAGCCATGCTAACGTCAGAATTTTCTACATATTTTTTGTCGTCTGTTATCATCCCCAAGGCATGCATTTAGGCATGAGCTATAAGATTAAGCTGTTAACTCCTTTACAAAAATAAAGAGACAAAGTTCAGAGATCAGACATCTTGGCTGATTCTTTACAATGTTGTGAAGTATTTTTTGTTGTAAGTATCTTTTCTGTTGTCCTGCTTTTCTTTTGCAGGCATCACAGTTATGGAATCATACAGTGAGATAAACACAAACCTTACTAAGACATTCACCGTGTCAACTGTGCAATGAGTCTCAGTGAGCGAGAGGGAGTTGGTCTCTATTTCCTTCTGTAAACCGTTGATGCTGCTGTCAAATGTTTTCTAATCTTCAGGTAATATGATGTATGATCGCTGCTGACGAAGGAGCTCATTCTGTTAAACGTCCTTATCCATATTACGCTTTTTACAAATGTCAAAATATTGAACACAACGTCCTGGTTTTTTTTCCCTGGCAGTGTTAAAAAGCAGTAAGTCAGTGAAAAGGGTGGGGGATGCACTTTTTATTGGGAGGGAAAGCTGGAAAAATTACAAAGCAGAAAAGAAAACTGCTGGCATGCCATCAAAAACTCCTCGGGATGCATTAACATATGACTCTTCACTGCCTGACTGCCAAGCAGAAAGCGGCAAGGCTCGGAAACGGGAGGAGTGTTTCCGTGTGTCTGCTGCCACGCGCTACAACCGCGCCGCTACATCAAACACTCGAATAAGCATGCATTACTATGCTTGTTTTAATCTTGGACAGCCTCGTGCTATTTCCAGCCCCTATTGTAGCAATGTCAAGTGGTGAAATTGAACCAAGTTTGCCGATATCCCTCGCCTGTCATGACGGCGTCTAAGCAGGTTTAACTGTTTAAGGAGATTCCCCTGTGAAATGTTTACGGCCTGAGTGACTGACTGGCAGAATTACAGATGTCATTTCAGAAAAGAAATATTATTTGCAAGTTCTGGATGTCTTTGAAAGTGAATGTCAGTGTTGTCTCGCAACCTTGACGCACAAAGGCATAATGACATTCACTTCAGGTTTCATGAGCTTGGACCGGATGTCGTAACTGTTCCATTTGTAACAGATACATGAGGACACAGGAGAGTCCACTGTTAAAAATAAAGGTGCCAAAGGGGTTCTTTGGAGTGACGCCATGGAAGAACCATTTTTGGTTCAGTAAAGAATGTTTCAATGGATAATTAAATCAAAAGTCATTCTTTCTCTCCAAAACAACCCTTTCATTTAACAGAGTACGGCGTAAATCAGAAGAACGAGACGTGTAGACATGAGGCTACTTTTCTACTGTTTTATTGAGATTTAGAGATTATTTTGAAGCAGATGTCGGCACGATAGGATGTGCTGCCGGAACTGACATTCGAGTGCCGAGAAATCAGAAAAAGAGTGAATAACGTGACACAAATTGAAGTTTAGTGGCTAATTAGCATTAAATGGCCCACTTAATTGGTCTAGAATGCAATGAGAAAAACATCCATATTTCACTTTGTCTTCATTAACGCCACATGAAGCGCTCATTTGATTTATAATAATGAAGTTAAATAGGAGATATTTATTCCTGAGCTCTGAGCGTTTACCGAGGCATTTAGGGAAATAAACAGAGGAAACAAACATGTAAACACCCAAATGAATCACTACCTCGTTTAAGCGCGGACTCATTTTTCGGGGAGCATGTTTGCAGAGCTAGTAAGAGTGAAGCCGGCTGAAATCACAGGCTTGTTCTCAAATGGGTTTTAGCAGATGACGAGTTTGGAACCATACAGAAGAGCCATTACAAAGCACTTAAAAGAGTCCACAAATGAGTCAGGTTCCAATCTGCTGGGTGATGTGGGAAGTGGATGCAGAATTAGCACAGGGGGAGACAGCGGAGAGGTGTGGAGTGTGGGAAAGTGTAGCAGTGGTGGCTAGCCTGCAGACCGGCCCTCTTGAAGACTGCACCTGGGGAATTGCCACCATATGTTTAAGCTTTGTCTTGTCCTACAAAGTTAGTCTGCCCTTCATGTGCTTCAGCTATGACACAGAGAATATGGGCTGCTAGCGAGGGAGCCCGCAGGATGAGAGAGAGTGAGCGAGTGAGGCGAAGGAGAGAGATCGCTCCTGGCTTCTATTGAAGGGGGCCAACTGCTGAACTGATTATGGCATAATTAAGGCTGTAAAGCAGCGAGATTATCCACCTGGATATGGGCTCGAGTCCCCCCCACTAATAAGGCAAATGAGGGGCCCTCCAGCTTGCGGGTTAGAGCTGAGAGCGCTGCTCGATTAATGCCGTTTATTGAGATCTGTTAAAGGCATTAAGGGTAGACAAGCGCGGTAATTCGTCATGTTTAAAAGCTGGGAAATTAAATCATAGCAGGGAAAAGTGAGCACAGATAAAGCAAACATGCTCTTCTAGAGGTTACGGATTTGCAAGCTATGAGTTTTCAGGTTGTTGCTTTTTTTGACACTCGCACGAGGCTCCTGGTGGGACACTTTCATTTCCCTTTAAGTGGCTAAATTGGGAATAATTGTCTCAACCGTAAACAGAATTTGATTAAAGGACAAAAAGATACCTATGAGGGCGCAGAAGTGGGATTTAAATTGGATTTGCATAACTGCTAAGTGTGGCAGGAGCCCCAAGACCACAGTCTTATTTTGGCTCGTAAGCAGATGCGCGCTGCGCTGCTACGTGAAGCGAAACCCTGGGAGTCTGTAACTATTTGTGGGCTGTATGATTGTTCCTTTAGAAAATGTGAGGAGTTACAGTGTTTCACAAAGCACCTGCACCTGCATTAAGCCAAATACAAGCAGTTCCAATTGAGTTCAGGTGTATGAGCATGTTGGCGTGATGGCCACACCAGCGCATTTTAAAATGAAAACACTCACTGGCTTTAGTTAGAAGAAAGCGATTAGTGTTGAACAAGCAATCTGTCCTCCCTCTTTCCTTTATGGTCATCACAATGCCGTCATGTAATATTTGCAATATGCCAGCATTACCAGCATAAAGCCCTAATCCTACATTTCATCGTCCTTTACTGTAGTATTCTTTCAATAAGCATAAGGGGTATAGAGCATTTGATGAACATTTGGAAAGCAACAACATGTTTGGCCCCCACCTCTCGCTCTTCCAAACGCTTTTTCCTTTTTCAACTACTTCAGCGTGGAGGCAGACCAACATCTTTCACTTTCTTCTCAAGGACAGCTTGCGTGCAGGTATAAGCGCCCATGCACGGGGAAGAGTTCCACAAGGTGAACATTTCAAACCATTTACAAGCTCTTCATTTACATAAATCTGCACAGTACATAGCCGGAGAGCTGAGACAAACACCATCTTCTCACCACAAAGGCAGCCGTGTTAAAATACTCCTCTGCCTTTGATGGAAAGAGCTGCCGAGCAGCGCATGTGAACATATTTCACTTCAGACAAAAAATAGCTGGTTTGGAGTTCTCAACACAAACTCAAACTGAAGTGAAAGTAAGAGACGTCCAACTGAAATAGCAGTCTGAGCAAACGAGGGCTTTTTGCACTGAAAAACAAAACCGTTACAACTTCTTTAAGCTGTTAAAAATACACAAATACACACAAATTGTGCCTTTCTCTTAATCTATGTCTTCCCAACTGTGGAAATGAGCTAGTAGAGCTCTGACATCTTTCTGACTGATGCTGTTAATCATGACTTCTGTTAAATGTCTTCTTATGGGGGAACAACTGTGGAAACACAGCAGAGTCAGTAAGAAAATTCACATCAATTCACATAAACTCTCTTTATTGTAAGGGTCAGAAATTACCTTCACTAAAACAATAAAATAAAGAGACTTAAATGATTTTATTTTTTTTTACCAAAATGAGCTTTATTAATAATAATAATAATAATAATAATAATAATAATAAATTATTATTATTATTATTATTATTATTATTATTGATAAAGATACTGCTTAGCTGTAAACATAATTTTTATCAGAAATAAGATAAGATAATGCTTTATTAGTCACAGTGGGGGAATTCAAAGTGTTACAGTAGCAAAGGGACAGTGAAGTACTCAGAGATAGAAAGAGATAAAACTATAAACATTAGTAAAACAATATAAAATATAATAAAACTGTATATGAAATACTGCACATAAAGCTGTATAAATATAAAAATCACGGTAATGTGCAGAAAGTAGTTAAGTTATTAAGCTTTTATTATATTATAAAGTACATGAATGTCAAACAACACAAGCACATTATAATTAAAGTATTGTGTATAGCTCAGAAATATCAGAATTTCTTATAACGTTTTTAAGATGTGAAGGAAACGTAAAAGAACAAATTACTCACCGGTTTTGTTAGTTTTTGTTATTTTAATGTACATTTGTCGTGTTTAACTTCACCTGACTCACACCGACATACACAGATATACGCAGGCGCACAGCTTGTACGTAACTTTAGTAAACAGGAAGGTCAACGGTCACGTTCGTGTGACGTAAAACTTTGCCTATCGTTTCGCTTTAATTAATTTTCCAAGGACAAAGAAGGAAGTTAGTTTTGCACTCTGTAAATTATTAGGCTGTAGAGTTTTCTTGTGTTAAAACTAAAGTGCTCCGACTAAAGTAAACGGAGGAGTAAAGCTTCTGTGTTATTTGGTGGTGGAGGGAGCCACCTGCTGGTCACATTCAAAAACACAGTTAATCAGCCTCCCCCGTTCACACAGACACAGACGTGAGCTCACTGACACACTGTATGTGTGTATAAGTGTCAGTCACGTGACTGTTTTGTTTGTGTTCTGAACAGAGAGGGGAAAAGATAAAGGAACCCAGTGATAAATTGGTTTGAAGGCACCTGGCCTGCACAATAGAGGTGCCAGGAGGAGCGAACAAGTGTTCAAAGTCGTTGTTTCCCAGGGGAAGGGTCAGCAAAGCCTTCTGCTACCCACCATGTGTCTCAGGAAGTGTAAACAACCCCTGCCCACACACACAGTGTAGCCTCATTACACTAATGTAGACTTTTACAGGCCATAACTTGTTGTAAAGTGACGTGAGGTCCTAGGCAGAGTGGTCCTGACCTCCCTGTGGTCCCTCCTACCTGACCATTACAACAGAGTGAAAAAGTTCATTATTCATAACTTACTTGAAAATGTAAACTGTGCATTTATACTAATGACGTGTTAAACCTCTTTACCGTTCCTCAGTATGTCTTATAGCTCAAGAAAATCAGAAATCCACAATCTCAACGTATTAGAATATTACATTATTATTCACATTTGCGTTTTCATACAGTGAATATAACATATGACAGTTTACCTTTATGAATTCAATTAAATAAACACAAATGGCAGCCCAATGAAGTGCCCTTGAGCAATGCACCCAAACCTTAACTACTCCCCGGGCACCATGGATTAGGCTGACAACGTTAGTGTGTGTGTATGTGTGTTTCACTGCACAGATGGGTTAAATGCAGAGGTCAAATTTCCCCACTGTTTGACTAATAAGGGATTATGACATGAACTTTTACACCATATAAAAGTATTCTGGAGATACATTAGTAAAGCATGTGTTACTGACACTTACAGACAGCCTGTTGTAATCAGAACACAATGTGTTGTAATTTAATAGAATATCTTCTGTAGAATCTTAAGTTAAGATTAGGCTAAATATACATTAGAAATTTTAGAAAATGTCAAAAACAATGAGCTTTGGCTTTGTTGCCAGTTATTTAATCCAGTGCTCACAATATTATACAGTTAACTTTGGCTTTACAATATAAACATTTACACATTTACACCATTTTAAATTCAATATTTAGTCAACAGTCTGTGTCAATCCATTGCATTCAGTCTTATTCCAGACTTGTAACTAAACCTTAACTGTGCCATCATGCCCATTACTGTCTGGACCGATCTCCACAGACGCTGCTGGGAGGTGTTATATTATAGAGAATGTAATATGAATGAAACAATAAACACAATTAAATGTGTTTTTTAAAAGCTGTCATTTCTAACTAATTCAAACTAAAAGTAATCTAAAAAATTGTTTTCCCTTCCTCCCATTGTAGCTGATCAGCCATGTTTGCTGTATGAGGTTTACTTTTTTGAGCTGGAGCTCTACAGCAAACATAACACCTTTACCATCTAAAATCTTTTTAGGCAAGAGATGTATTTAGTAGTGAGCCCTCAGCTCCAGTGCATAACTAAAGAAGCAAACTGTGGGGTAAGGGCATATCTGGTAACATCGGTTTTCAGTGTTCTTTAAAGAGTTAGCTTTAGGCTACAATATTAATCTTAGGCCTCCTTACGGAGTCCTTAAGTTTGTTGTCATTAAAGGACTAATTCATCCAAAGTATTTTCTATGCTAACGACAAATGAAAGTCAAGTAGTCTATAATAAGACCGCTTATTGTTAGCCAGACATTTTCAGCTACTTTTAAATCGTTATGAGGTAAATCACACTGAGAGAAAGAGAGAGATGCCCATTTGCTCCTGGTCTCCACCACCCGTGAGGATCTCCAGCCCTTATTAAACACCACCTGATAGGGTCACTAGCCCCCTCTCCGAGCACTACCCTAGAACAATTTCAATTTTAATAGCTTTTTACTATGTATTTCCAAGGCAAGCCCCCACTGAAATAGAGCCATCAAAGAGTCCCGGCGACGGACTTCGGGCCGGCAGCTCTGCGCAGGATCCCAGCGGACTCAGCCACTTCAGCCTCGTTCATCATCTCCAGCAGGCCCCAGCCCTCCGCCTGCTAATTTCATCCCAGGATTAGCCTGCCTCGCTTGTCTATCTCAGTATATTTCTGGGGGGTGTGAAATATCGCCTCTTTCCACTTATAACAAGGCCGAGTGAGGCCACGCACCGATGAATGCAAAAAAAAAGAAAGAAAGAAAGGAAAAAAAATGTTCCTGGGAAGTGAAACAGTGATGTCCGACTCATAACGAGTCTTTTGAGCCAATTCTTTTTTATTTTTAACATGTACACATTCAAACACATCAGAAAGTCACAACATCAGCTAACATACATAAGGAAGAAGGACAAAAGGGTTTTACATCTGTTGTCCTGTCGTTTGTGTCCGTCGGATTAGCAGCACACACCTCATAAACATTCAGTTATTTAAGTTTCTTCAACATAAATCATTTCAGTCTTTAAAGAGTTTGTGTTCAAAACAAATTAATTCTAGACACTCAAAGTCAGAGTCACCTCAAACAGCACCGGTGTGTAGCACTCACCTGGATGATGCAACAGCAGCCGTCTTATGGCAGAACGCTCACCACACATTGGCTATTAGGCAGATGATGGGGATGATCAGGAGAGGAACGTTTAGTCAGGACATCAGGAAAACGCTCATCTGTCCTCACAAATAAACATCTCAGTTTTACATCTCCTCCAGAAGACGGGGTAATTTATACAGTACGGCATCCCCATTACTGCGCTGGGACATTGGGATTTACACAGCAATAGCGCCTCCTGTTGTCCCCACAAACTTAACTTCAAACAGCCACACAAGCTTTCCTTGGAGGTCTCCCATCCAAATGTTAACCAGACCCAGACCTGCTTAACTTCAGTGGATCTGTTGGCAAAGAACAGTGAGATAAATGTAAATGCCTGGTGTCAGGACAGGCTTAGTGGAGTCAGTGCAGTTTAAAAATGAACAGAAGCTGATTTATTTCCTGCTGAAGACGTACTTTGAGGTACCACCTTAGTGACAGATGATTCAACACACTTGTTACATTCATTCTGTTTCATTCTTACATACATAATAATATAACTGGAGTAAACAGGGGGAGTGTGGCCCTAAAATGTCTAGAAATGGTTCTGTTAACACATTAACAATAACATTCAGGACAGTTTCATATGGTTCTCTGTAGACTTTTCACTTTTATTGTATCCGCATTGTTCTGCATCACAAGTCTAAATAGTGAGCAGCAGCAGCGACATCAGACTCTTGTTGTGCCTGAAAGAAATGAAAATCAAGTTAACCTGACTCTCATTTCATTGAACTAAACAGCTTTAAAAGAATCGGCTCCTTAAATCTGAATCGTCACTCAAGTGAAGGTGAACAGGCGGTCATGCGTTACCCACAGGCCAGCGCGGGCTTTATTCTCTCAAAATAAAAGATGGAGAAGTGCTCGGGGCTTGAGCTGAAATTAGCAGACACTTGAGCACACAAATGAAGAGAGAACACGGGTGACATCTTATTAAAGAAGTGGCTCAAATCCACACTTCCACAAGGCCGTTCTGCCATCTTCCCCCTGCACCTCACTTAATTACACTATATTGTGTTTAAAAGGGGCAATTAAAGGCATCACAGAATGGTGGGCTAGCTCTTAATTACCCATCCCTGATACTGGACCTGAATACTAACTCTAGCATATGATCACTTTCATATCCAAACCTTGTAGCTCCTTTTTCTTAGAAAATTACCCTTTATGGTGTTTAAACATTTCATGATGAAAGGACCAATAGAAATGCCCCAAATCGAATGACATTAACACACATTCAAATACATTTGTAATTCTCAATACGCTGCTTTTTAGTCTTACTGAGGTTCATTATTTAACCAACTTAGTTTTGCTTGTTCAGACAATATTTTTTAAATGACTGCAGAGGGCTCGGTTGGTCAAATCCCAGTCTGCTGGTGGATTTAACCATTATTACATCAATCATGTCATCACACTATCCTGACCAAGCTCTAAAGACAAGAAAGCTAAAAGACGTCTCTGCAGTTTCACAGAATTACTCAACACAATCATGTCAAAATTTAGATTTGTACATGCCTCTCATCACACCTCCGGGCAATGGAGTCACTTTACACAGTAAATCTGCCAGTGTTAAATCAACACTATTAGAGTTAAATTAACACTGAGAGTGTTACATTTTGACACCCTCAGTGTTAATTTAACTCTAATAGTGTTGATTTAACACTGGCAGATTTACTGTGTAGTCTAGAGCCTTGTCTTAACCTTATCTATGTTAAGAATAAGAAAAATCATCCAAAGTAAAAAAAAAACTTACTGTACTCATTTTTTATGACAACTACATCTTAATTTAGTCACATGTTCTAGTCACCTGCATCCCAGTTTGGTAAATATTAAAAAATAGGATTTGTATCAGTTACCCCATCCCATGTAACACCGAACATTAAATTAACGTTCTGGTATCGTTCGTGCATGGTTCTGTTAAATGACAACGTTCCTGGAATGTTTTTTGAAGGTTTTGACTAAAGTTTGAACAAACCTAGATATAACGTTCTAACCTAACGTTAGCCTAACGATGAACAAATGTTCCCTGTTTGTCACCTGACCGGGTGTATAATAATAATAACATTAAGGGAACGTTCAAAGAACGTTCATGTTCACACCTAACGTTCTGATAACCAAGCAAGAACTTTACACCATAACGTTCAGTGAACGTTAGCATAACCTAAATGGAACGTTCTTGCAATGTTCTTGAACGTTCTTTTGTTAGCTGGGATTACCCCTTCATATGTGCTCCACAGGACTCAGCAGACAGCTGTAACATCATAGATGTTTGAATCTCCACAGATCTCCTGATCATGAGACAAATGCATAGACAGTTGCATGACTGTGAAAAAAGCTAATAAAACACAATGCTATAATGTTAAAAATACATTTAGACTAGTCTGTGTATTCACTGTGTGATAAAAGAGCCCATAACAGGGAAGAGAACGAAATGATGTCGCTGTGTGGTGGAGAGTATGTTTTTAAAGTTTGGATATTTGATTAAATATTCAATTTTATTGGCCTAATTTATATAAGTGAGTAAGGAGAACTTCTGACAGAACTATGAATTTTGAGTTGGGTGAACTGCAGTGTTAACTCAAAAGTTATTAAACTCAAAAAGAAGTGCAGTACGTTAGTGTAAGATATTTTTTACAGTGGTTAACACAACTGCCCTCCACACAGCAGACTGAGGTTCTGTTCCCCATCTGAGCAAACACACTACCAGCAAACACTAACCTCTGTAGTGTTACATAAACCACATCAAATGAGCCGTTATGATGTTAAAAGAAATGTAGGCTTGTTCAGGAGCCAAAAGTGGAGCAGCCCTCTGCTCGTTCTCCCTGTGTGAGTTCAAAACCTCAAAACAGAAGCCCAGTAAAATGATGTCATTGTGTGATTAAGAGTCCTAGCTGGTGTGGACACTGAACACAAAAATGCTGGATTTTATTTACCTAATTAGGTGAGTGTGATCACAGTGTGTCAGGCATATTACAGTATAATGTACATTTCGGCTTATTTTTTCCCAAAAAAAACATTTTATTGTCAGTCTAATGTTGGCTCAGATATGAATCTCAGTAAGGACGATCACATCAGTGTATAAACCTGATGTAATGACACATTACGGTCTATAAACCTGTTTGAGATTTGATCACAGCAGTAATGATACGCTCATTGTGTACTATATGTCTATTATAAAACACTATGGCTTTGATGGTGAAAGCTCTTATGACTCTTATCTGTCATCATTCTTATTTTGATCATTCAATCAAAGGACTTATCATGAGAATACAATCTAATCACACCACAACCCGGCGACATGACAAATTCCCCACCACTGCCACCTATTATTCTGCTCTTGTCCATCTTGAAATATTCAGGACCCTGCTTATCAATCATCGTAAGAACAGCAATAGGTGATGGAGACGCTGCAAAATTGAAACAGAGAGAGACTTAAAAATATAATTAACCTTGTTGTAGCCAGGTCAAGCAAGCGATTGTTATTCGTTTCATATGACAGCGCTCTGAGGCAGTCTGCACCCAGGGAACCTCGGGCCACGAGACAGAAATTGAGATCGAATGAAAACAAGAAAGCCGAATTAATACAACTGTGCCAAGTAAAAAGCTCCTTGGAACCTGTGAGATACCCTCAAGCAGTGTGGAGTCAAATCGCAATTTAACCAGATCCATTTAGCTACTGGAGCTTATTGCTCCAGACTTTCATTACAGAGGCCTGCTAGCATTTGATACAGCATCAAACACCAGGGGCCTCCACAGAGCCAACCTTACACTTAGTATTTACCTTTACTGACTGTACCAGCTGTAATACTACTGCTTTATCTTTAGCAAAGGCATGTAGTCCAAAAGCATACACACGTGCTTTTTACACACCATTCATGAAGAAAATAAGCATGTATATAAGTAGCATCAAATCTGATTCTGAACATTTAGTCAAATGTGTCCTATAGTGGAACATGGAATTCTGAATGTCTTAAAATAATATACAAGCACACAGTTATGTAATATGTGCTCATGCACTGGGCTTCACAGAGAGCTGTTAAATACAGATGTGTGTGAGTTTGGTGTCAGACCAGAAAACGGTTTCCAGTGACAAATTATTCCTTCACTTTTTAAAATGTATGGACTGAGATTTGGCTGAAATGTCAAATGATGATGACAATACAAATGATCTTGTGTGACAGTAAAAAGATGTCATTATATAAAGCATGTCATCATGTGATTGTCACATTATTCATCTTCACTGGGTTGTAGAATATCTAAAATATTAAATTATACAGTTCCCTATGATTTAATCTGATAAATGCATAATTACAAATTGACTATGAATCAAAATGAATTGAGAATGTTAGAATCTGCTGATTATGGACAGAGTAAAAGAGTTAAGTGTGTGATGACTGTAAGTTAAATTCATATTATTAGTAGATTTAATCTACTTTGCCAGTTACCTGACATCAGCCAAAATGTATTTAGTTGTGGTGATGTATTTTGACAGAAATGACAGAGCAATATACTAAATTCTAATGTTTGGTAACCCTAGCCACCCAGCTTAAATTGTAAATAAAAAAACAGAATTTAGGTAATTGCAAACTTTTATGACTGTATGTTTTTTTATGTGAAACCTAAAGACCAGATTAAAATGTTCTCTAATTACACTTGATGAAATAATGTTCGAAAATGGGAATTTCTCCCCTTGAGGGTTTTGGGATTTTCAGAAATTTCAGTGCATAGTTTGATGTACCATCTTTTGAAACAGAATACATTGATGTGAAAGCTGCCAAAAAAGACAGACAATGGTGCTTGAAAAACCCTTTAGAATTTTCTGTATTTCTAAAAACATCATCAGAGAAGTCCTAAAAGTAGATAAAGAGAACCCAGTTAAACAAATGAGACACAGATATTAGACTTGCTCATTTATTTATTGAGGAAAATGATCCAATATGACATATTTGTGAGAGGCAAAAGTATGTGAACCTCTAGGATTAACAGTTAATTTGAAGGTGAAATTAGAGTCAGGTGTTTGCAATCAATTTAGTTTTATTTAAAAAAAGAGGGATCTGTCAAAGTCTGCTCTTCATAACACGTTTGTGGAAGTGTATGCAAGCGAGGTCACAAAGGACCCCAGGGTAACTTCTAAACAACTGAAGGCCTCTCTCACATTGGCTAATGTTAATGTTCATGAGTCCTCCATCAGGAGAACACTGAACCACAATGGTGTGCATGGTAGGGTTGTAAGGAGAAAGTCACTGCTCTCCAAAAAGAACATTACTGCTCATGTGCAGTTTGCTAAAGATCACGTGGATGAGCCAGAAGACTATTAGAAGAATGTTCTGTGGACGGATGAGACCAAAACAGAACTTTTTGGTTTAAATGAAAAGTGTTATGTTTGTAGAAAGGAAAACACTGCATTCCAGCATAAGAACCTTATCTCATCTGTGAAACATGGTGGTGGTAGTATCAGGTTTGGGCCTGTTTTGCTCATCTGGGCCAGGACGTCTTGTCGTCACTGATGGAACAATGAATTGTGAATTATATCAGAGAATTCTAAAGAAAATGTCAGGACATCTGTCCATGAACTGAATCTCAAGAGAAGGTGGGTCATGCAGCAAGACAACGACCCTAAGCACACAAGTCATTCTACCAAAGAACGGTTAAAGTTACCAGACAGTTTAGTTACAGTTTAGGGGGTCACACCAGATACTGAAAGTAAAGGTTCACATACTTTTGTCTCTCACAAATATGTCATATTGGATAATTTTCCTCAATAAATAAATGACAGAGTCTAATATTTGTGTCTCATTTGTTTAACTGGGTTCTCTTTATCTACTTTTAGGACTTGTGTGAACATCTGATGATGTTTTAGGTCATATTTATGCAGAAATATAGACAATTCTAAAGGGTTTACAAACTTTCAAGCACCACTTTAGAGCTGTAAGGTTTTAGGTTTAAGTTTCAAAAACATTATCAGTGACATCAGACAAAAGTACTACACTGAACAGTATTTTTGAGTGTACACTGCAAGCCTAAAGATACCACTGTCATGTGGAGCGAGGGCAGGAGAATATGGATGCAGCGTGGGTCTTCAAACCAAACTTATTTTTGTTAACAAAACAAAACTATGGCTGTGGTAACATAACAATCCAACAACAATATACAAAGCTGTGATGACAATACAAGGTTGACATAACATAGCTTGAAGGACAATGGCGGACAGGGACTGTGAAACGCAGGGGAGCTTTATCGCAAGCTTAATCAGGACATGATGAAACAGTAGAGCTGTGTGATGACGTGAACGAGAAATGTGGAAGACGTAAGCAAAGAGAGACACGAGACAGAGACAGTGGCGGGAAGGTTACAACCACAAACAATCAATGAAACAATGAAAGTCAAAAAACAAATACATTTTAGACTTGCCTATACACACTTACTCAAGAAACATATAACAAGATATCAGAGGAGGGATCATTAATAGTCTAGAACAGGGGTGCACACACTTTTTCAGCCTGCGAGCTACTTATCTAACCCTTTCAGACCCGCATTATGTTCCAGTAATGAAAAAATATATATGAATGCAGTTTTCTGTCTGTAATGAACTCCAAAACAAGACTCAGTAAAAAAAAATCAAATATAATACATTTATTGTCATTTTTTAAAATGTCCACTGCAGTGGACGGTAGGTGTCAACAGTTGTAAAGCAATACTATATAATCTGAATAGTTTTATGGTTTGTTTGTATATCCTTTTTGATCATAAACCTGGTCCATAAACTGAAACTACTAGGCAAGAACTAAAACTGCTATCCAAATTTTGAGAACATCTCTCATTATGAAAAATAGGATATAACATGAAACAAGGAGAAATTAATCAAAATTATGGTTGCATTTATAAAAAAAGTATTTCATATATACTATTATATATACTAGACATATTTGCAAAAAATAGCTATAGGTTCATATTTGTATTTTTATGGACAACAATGGGAGTATTGGAGTAACAATATTTAACAGACAGCTACGCTCACCTACTCTTAAGAGTCTTGCACTCTTTGTATCTTCATCATCATCATCACTAATAAAGCTTTCAATTTCTGATATGTTTCCGGTGTCAATTAACTGAAGCACTTCAAGTGCTGTGTACTTTGTAGAATAAATATTTTAAATCTTATTTTACACTGTATTTAACAGATTATTTGTCTGTATACACTGCAATTGCATAGTAGAGCTTTAACAGCAGCACTAAAAAAAAACATGCCATTAAGACCCATTGTCCACTGCAATGGACAACAAGATTAAAAAAAAATTAAATCTGTGTTTAATTTTCTGATTCTACAACTGATATTGAACTTTTTATTTCACAAACCATCCCTTAAGAGTAAAATTAACTCATAACATGAAGAAAAAAAGAATTCTAAAATAGATAAAAATTAGTTAAAATGTACCCTTACTCTTCCTCCTTGGCTGGAGTGCTGAAATTGCTAACTTCAGTGTGCTTTTTTTGTTCCCAAAGCAGTGGGCAGGGCTAAGCTGTTATTTGTTTGGTTGGTAAATGTCTGTTCTGATGGACAACAGATCTCAATTGGTCTTTTGTGCAACAAAACATTAAAAAGGAAGAAAACATGTGATGTCCATTGCAATGGACACAGTTTCTGAAAGGGCTAATGACTAAGTCAAAATGATCTACCTAAAATAAAAATGCAAGACATATATTTATTTATAAAGATACTGACAATTTATGTGTACAGTGTATGCTGATGTACCTTGAATAACTACATGAGCCCATATTACACAATACAACTTGTGTCATTAACCATCAGAGTAAACTCTGATGACTTGCACTGAATGGAATCAGTTAGGGATGCATAGTCTGGACAGTAGTTGCTGATAACCAGCCTCAAGCAAACCTCCAAATGATCATCAGTCATGGTGGAACGATACTTGGACTTAATGATCTTCATGTGTGAAAAGGGTGACGCTGAATAATGCAGTCAAGACAAACACACTTCAAAAATGACACTAAAAAAATCCTCCACTCCGTATGGAAATGGTCAGTTTTAGGCTTCTTACACAGGCAGAACAAACATACATGTTAAGAACTTACAGTGACAGGTGAACACGGACTGCTGGTCAACTTGAAAAATGCTGGTTTACAAGTCCAGATGCTGTTTTATGAAGCAATAGCGAAGACGGCCAATCACACGTTAGCAAAAAATGGCAGAGCCCATTGAATGAGCTTGTGTGCGGTTTAAAGTGAAACAGGATTTTCAGATTGAGCGGCTTGGAATCCCGCTGGGTCCTAGTGCTCAACTAGTCTCCCTGTATGTCAATCAAGTGAGATATTTTATAGCGAGGACAGATGATAGGCTGACGTCTATTTTTTTAAATGCCATGCAAACTACCAACACTACCTTTGTGATCGACTGGTAGATCATATTGATGTATTTTGCACCCCTGGTCTAGAAGCTCTTGCAGGAATTGCTAACTACATCACTAAAGGGTTCCACCATTGTGGCATGTTGAGGAACTGCGAAGGATGCTTTGCCACTAATTTCTAGAGTGTGTATTTGAATAGCTTTAGGGTTTTGGAACTACAGTTATATTTAATGAGGTTTTCACAAATTACAATAGACAGCACTGTGTTTTTTCATCAATGGAAACACAGAGATATTCTATAAGTGGCAACTTCAGTACAGAAATACATACTAGGAGTACATTCATTTTCCAGTGAAATCTAGAATACAGTAATAGAGACTGTGAATTACTGTAACGGTTCTTTAAAACAGCATTCTCAAGGAGATTTGTGTCCGATATTTTTAACTTCACCTGTTAATTTCCAACATCCGGTATACCATTTTACTACCACTCTGAGTATCTGTCACAAGCATAATATTGTTTTTTCCAGTAAACAACCCTATTGTTAGTATGCTGTTCTACTGGCAGATTTCTACCTCCCAGCAATTCTAAAGGACAACACAGTTGAACTGTCCTCGCTCATACTGTTGTACTAAAATGCTCCTGTCTGTAGCTTCTACTTAATTAAACCAGGATGTCTTATTGTTCATTACTTTCGGCTAGCTTCTCCAGACTGCGATTGCTGACACCTATTAATATTTACAACCTAATATCTACCACTCATTACAGACACAGGAGCCACCGCGCTCAAATGATATGTATGATAATTAACCGAATAGTTATAAATGATCAACAAGCCATGAGCCATATTTCACACATGGCCATGAATTTATTTTTCATTTTTAAGGGTTTAAATGTCTTCTTTATGCAAATAAGTCCTGGACACATTTCAATTAACTTTGAGGGACACTATAAGTACAAAACATGAACAACTTGTTGGTAATAAACCACTTTTATTAATTATGAGCAACACAGTACTCAGATATATTAGATAATGTACAAAATGTATTGAACCAGTTTCAGCATTTTGCAATCCGTTTAGTGTCTTATTACATTTTAAACAATAGTAATAATACAGTGTTTCACTCTCTGTCTGCTAATTGTTTATTTCTTTGTTTGGTGGATGGTTTGTACAGCAGTGTGTATTTTAGTGAATGTTATCCTTGACCTATGTGAATCACATACTAGTATGTCTCCAAAAATTAGAATATTATGAAAAGTTAGTAGATGTTTATAACCATAAATGGTCATGTATTTTATACTCATTACCATTAAAGTGACATATTTTAAGCCTCTTTGTTGGTTTCACATTAATAATTTGAATAATTTACTCAAAATGAAATATTCTACTAATATGAGTTTCTGATTTTCATGAGCTGTAAGTCATACTGATCAGCATTAAAACAAACAAGGATTGAAATGACACTTTACATGCAATTAATATAAAATATTAGGGTTAAACTTTTTGGGTTGGGCTTTGCTAGGATAGTGTACTGTATGATGAATGGGTGGATGGTTGGATGGATGGATGAATGGGTGAATGGATAGGTGGATGGATGGTTGGACGGGTGAATGGGTGGATGGATGGGTGGTTGCGTAGATGGATGAGTGGGTACATGGATGGGTGGGTTAACCTTTCTAATTAAATGATAAACAACAATCAACTTTTTCATGCCATTCTTTTTTTGACATGCACATTTTGGTATACACATTACCTCACTATCATTATCATTTAGTATTTAATCTTGTGTGAGTTCCTTTTGGAATCCTCCTCCGGTGTGACACGGCACACAAGACAGCAATTAACTGAATCGCCTTATTTTCCACCCACTCCGCCAGAAAAGGACACCCACCACTTCAGGTGTGCGAGAAAATCGAGGATGACATTTCTATCCAACAATGCCAGGGGCACACTCTGATACATCATTTCCCCCCTCTGAAGGTTAAACTTAGATAACCTGCCTTTGGCATTTAATCAGCTACTTGTTAAATACTCTTTTGGTAATAAAATGATTAAAAACTTTATTGCTTCTCAAATGAGGCTCTTTTTTTAAAGGATTTAATGACTTTGTTAAGGCGCCCCACTTTCCAGAGCGCATCCCCAGTTACACCAGTGTGTAAAACTGTAATGGTAATGATGTGCTTTACAGCTTGCAAAATTGCAATGATTTTCATCCAAATGACTTTGGTAATCACTGTGTGTAAATTAGAGCTACCTGTGCCATAGGCAGAAATTTAAAGGGACAGTCGCCCATTTTTAGCCTGTAAGAGGCTGTGGCACTATAAGTAATGGTGTAAGTAAAATAGGGGCCCAATGCATCATTTGAAGGGCACTGAGAGTCACACAATGTATGTACTTTTAATCTGCCATAATAATAGCTGTTTTTGCAGGATGCCTACCTGCTGAAAAAATAAAAATATTGTGTGGCAATTACACAACAAGGTGCGGGAGCGAGAATGTACTTACTAAGTCTTGGCCACCAATTACGATCCCATTCCCACATGTTAAATGTAATAATCCAGGTTTCCATTTAAACATTCTGCAAATATAAAGCACATTTGTATTTGGTGTAAAAGTGAGAACAATGCTGCACTGTGTAAACACTATAACAATGAGAAAAATGAAAAAGAGAAAAAGTCTTTTTGTGATATTTGGGTGTTTTCTGTTTGTTTGTTTATTTGTCATTTTGGCCTTTTCCAATTTGCAAAATGAGCAAAAAGTCAGTAGATGAAAAATCATGATTTAAATATTACATTTCCACACCATATTAAGTTGTGGCCACACGTTAAGGATTTTGCTCACATGCATTAATAAGTTGTAGCCACACATGAACTTTTTATGGCATGTCACCAGCAGGGCAGCATAGCTTTACCACCTACATACAACTTCTGTCCAGGATCTGTTTTATATTTAGTGTTGAGTTGATCCTTTGTCTTTTTGTCAGATTTGAAATCATGGAAAGAATAAAAACAACAACAACAACAACAAGTATTAAAAATAGACTATCAATTTCATCTGCCCAAAAAAGAAAGCCGCCTTTCAGGACTTCATTGTCTGGGCTGCCCTTCAAAGCCCAGATGCAGTTGTTTCCTATCCACTGACACCCATATAAATGGCCTTATTATCTCCCATTGGGGCGGGGGAACCTGGCATGGCCCGGTCCAATGAATCACAGGCGCGCCCCCGCTCCGCTGGCCCGGCTCCAGCGCTTGTTTTCTCATTAGGGGCCCAGCTCCTGCGCACGCCACACCGACAATAACTCACCTGGATTAAAAGCCTGAACCTGCAGCTGAGTGGCAGCACGGCCGGCTAATGAGGTGCATTTGGGTAAACTGTTGACAGAGCTTTTGGCGGAAGGGGGAGGGGCCACCGTTAATTTGCCTTTGCCTGTGACGGCCAGCAGAGCAGGCAGACGATGAAGGCAAAGCAGATGAAGATGGATCCACTAGCAGGGTCCCCAGGAAACTTCTGCATTAGTGCATGACAACCTGAAATGCTCTTGTCACACGATGAGCGTGTGATTTGCCCACGGGGCACTTAGCGGGGGAACGAGAAGCCGTCAGGATGACAGATTGCAGAATAAGGAGGACTTGTGGTGGTGGTGGGGGGGTACT
Organism: Crenuchus spilurus; assembly: GCA_036984385.1. Lineage (NCBI taxonomy): Eukaryota > Metazoa > Chordata > Actinopteri > Characiformes > Crenuchidae > Crenuchus > Crenuchus spilurus. The sequence goes on from BRDA01086918.1 coordinate 26,188, forward strand.
GTAGGGACTGTGGGGAGAAATGAGAAATGAACATTTGGTTGCGGTAGCGACCACACTGGGTGACAGTTACGTGATATGCTCATGTCAGTTTAATAATTCTGTCATGGGACGAGATGAGGGGAGGGGATGAGATATTTTTAGTCTCTCCTATAGTCATATATGTACTATCTGAGAAGTCATTAACTTCATACAGGACTGTACTTGAGCCCAATATGACCCTGGATGCCATAAGTGGTAAGACTAAGTATCTGCGGCCTACATTATTTCTTTAAGAAGGAAAGCTCATAATGACAACAAGCTGAGAGGACAAGAGCACTGGAGACTGTATATTTGCTGAAAATGTTTCAGGTCCGCTCAGAGAACAGAAAAACCGTACCAGAAAAACCATACCATTCTCATAGCTCATACAGAACTTGAAGCACACATTTGTGCATAACTCCCTTTAGTAGTGTATCTGGTAAGAGGTGAGGTCATCAAGAATGAATATAAAAGAGTATCCACCAAAGGCTTAGTCCAGGGGTGCAAAATACATAGATCGCGATCTACCGGTCAATCACAAAGGTAGTGTGGGTAGATCACATGGCATTTAACAAAAATAGACATCAGCCTATCATCTGTCCTCGCTATGAAACATCTCACTTGATTGACCTAAGGGAGATTGGTTGAGCACTAGGACCCAGCAGGATTCCAAGCCGCTCAATCTGAAAATCCTGTTTCACTTTAGACCGCCCACAAGCTCATTCGATTAGCTTTGCCATTTCTTGCTAACGTGTGATTGGCCATCTCCGCTATCACTTCATAAAACAGCATCTGGACTTGTAAACCAGCGTTTGTTCAAATTGGCCAGCAGTCCGAGTTCAGCTGTCACTGTAAGTTCTTAACATGTATGTTTGTTCTGCCTGTGTAAGAAGCCTAAAACTGATCATTTCCATACGGAGTGGAGGAGGACTTTTTACTGTCATTTTTGAAGTGTGTTTGTCTTGATTACATTATTCAGCCTCAGCCCAAGTATGGTTCCACTATGACTGATGATCATTTGGAGGTTTGCTTGAGGCTGGCTATCAGCAACTACTGTCCAGACTATGCATCCCTGACTGATTCCATTCAGTGCAAGTCATCAGAGTAAAGTAGGCTAATGACAAAACATGTACACAGTTGTGTTGTGTAATATGGGTTCATGTAGTTATTCAAAGTACACCAGCATACATTGTACACATAAATTGTCAGTATATTTATAAATAAATATGTGTCTCGCATTTTTATTTTAGGTAGATCATTTTGACTTAGTCATTAGATAAGTAGCTCACAGGCTGAAAAAGTGTGTGCACCCCTGCCTTAGTCTCTGCAAACAAGAATGGATCCTGATTCACTACTTTGTGCCAAACTTCACAAGAGAATTGTCAGTCAGTTCAAAGACAATGTTTTTAGTGCTAAAACTTGGTAAAAGCCAAGTCCAGAAACCACTTCTGAATGTGCATGACCATCAAACACTTATACTGGTGTGCTGGAGAGGCATCTGTAGGCAAAAGTATGACTTATAGCTCATGATGGCTGGTCAGTTGACAATAGTAATACCATGGTCAGCAAACCATTTGGTAGCAGTTTGTGCCCTCCTGGACACTGGAGGCAGGGGGTGCAACTATGGTTGAAAAAAATGTCACCAAAGTGCACTCTAGAATGGCAAAAAATGCTGTGTAAGCTGCCCTTCACATGGGACAAAAATATTGAGTGGCCACTTTTTTACGACAAATGATGATGGTGTGCCCTCTAGAACAAGAAAGTTTAATAATCTGTCTTAATGAGCCCCCTTAATTGGTTGCCTTTTCCATAGAAAATGGTACATTATGTGTCCTCTATTGAGCCATTTCAGTTAAGAAAATGTGATGCAGTACTGTATAGGGTTCTCCTACAACTGTACATTATGAGGTGCCCAGGTAGGTGCCCCTCTAATTGAGAAGTGCCCTTTCAGTGGGAAAAAGGTGCCCTTTTAATTTTTGCACCCCTGCCCTTCAAATGTCCTCAGTCCATCACTGGATTTGTGTTAAGTCCTGCTGGAAAAGGAAACCTGTATCTCCATGAAAATCCAAATGGAAGCATGAAGTGCTCTAAAGTCTCCTGGTAGATGTCTGCATGGGCTTTGGACTTGATAAAACACAGTGGACCAACAGCAGCAGATGACATGACACCTCAAAGCATCACAGACTGCAGACACTTCACACTGGACTGCAGACACTTCACACTGGACT
>BRDA01086920.1:0-12555 GCA_036984385.1 Crenuchus spilurus
TGTATTCTTATGGGGAAAATGCATCCAGCTAACGAGCAAACCAGCTAACGAGCTCGGCTCCTGCATGGATTAAACTCGTAAGTAGGGTTACCACTATAATATATATATATATATATATGCAGAGAGAGAGAGAGAGAGAGAGAGAAATAGAAGGAGATTTAAAATAAACCACAAAGTATGTCAAGTCTCCATTGCTGTAAAGCAACATTACACTATCATCCATTAATGAATTAAATTAATTTTGTTTCTGAAATAATCAATGATATCACTATAACTAATCCATCTGCATCATGATTTGATCCCCTTACTTCATTTATCAGGCAAACATATCATAAGGGACCAGCATTTCAATTTTATTTAATACCGTCCTGGAGCTAAAAATCCATCTGGATACAGACTGACCTCTAGACTCCATGTTTGATATTTCGTTAACAAATAATGTAACCACCAAAGCATGGCTCAAAATAGAACAGGAAGAAACTACAACATATGTGGTGCTTTATGTGGTGTCCAGAGGACAATTATATTCTCTACATTTGGTTCCAGTGTCCAGCTCTATATGATTCAAGCATCAACCTTAAGGTCACATACTGTCTTTTAATTACTTTGAAGCAGCCACAGGATATCATACCACCTATGTGTTTCTAAATTATGGCAGGGTTCAGTCATAGTATAAGTCCCCCAGAGATGCACAGAACAATGCCATTCAGTGTATGCAAAGTACAAGTCTAAAACACAGGGAGAGTATTCCCACTGCACAGCACCATCACTGTTCCCCTTCCCCAGTGCACGGGATCTGTCTGCAAATAGTGCAAACAGACTTTGAAGGCCACAGTGGGACTACTAGGCAGTAAAAATGGCCTCCGTAAATGCTTTTGAAATCTTGGTATTTGTGTTGATCAGGATATTGTGGTCATGCAAATCCCAAATGACAGATATCACTGCATTTGAGAGATGCAGTGCAAAAAAATAGCTAGGTACTGTCCTTCTGCTTTTACCTCAGATTGCCCATCCAGAACAGGAGCAGACGACCAATTAAAGGCAGATTTATTTCTTCACAAGTCACCTTTCATAGTTCTTTTCAACTCCCATTTAATTCAGCTCAATGAAGCTGTGTTTCACAAAATAATAATAATAAAAAAAATCAGGTCCAGACCAATGAGCAAGCCAAGGGTGACCAGGGCAAGAAAAACTGTAAAAGCATGACCAAGGGACCTTGACAAGAAGACTTAAAAAATTAAACTATTCTACACGAGGTGAGAAATTTACAAAACAGAGGTGTTTGGATCATACAGAAGAAAGATCATAAGATTGTGACTAGTGTTAAGATCTTTCAAAGGTGCAAGAAATGTAAATGTGCCTTTAAAGATACTTCATGGTCATTCATTTTCATGGGATAGAGAAGAACTTTTGTATTAAAAAATATAATAATAATAAAAAAAGAATTTCTTAAACTTTTTAAAAGCAGAACATGAATTTAAAAGCCTGGAGTCTGGATATGTGGAGTACATGCAACATTACAAAAAAGTGCAACAGTAGTCCAATAATAAGTAAAAGTACTTTTAATATTATGTGAAAAGAATACAGTAATACTTTATAATAACTTTAATAGCTCATTAACTAATTATTAATAACTGTGAACAAATCATTAGTTCATGAGAATTTCATTAACAAATGATTTAGTAATGATTTGTTAACATTTGCAAAAATGAATACAATCATTAGTAACTGCATGAACTGTCATTTATAAACATTTGTTCATGTTCAAATTCTCCTGAACTAATGATTTGTTCAGTTATTAATCATTAGTTAATGGCTTATTAATGCAAGTTATTATAAAGTGTTACTAACAAAACTGTATGTTTATTAACATTATATTAATAATAATTCTATATACATTTTGTTGATTTAAGTAATATTATTTATACAGCAAATGACAGATTACTGTTAATAGTGTCATACTATGGTCTCCAAGGTCTGTGTAGAAGGTAGGTCACTTTGGCCAGGGTTAAATGCCCAGTTTTCATTTTACAAGCCCATTTAAAGCTGTATGATTTTTTTTAAGCAAGTAGTTTGCCTTTTTATGACTGGAGCATGAATAATTTGTTGAACTGTGGTTGAATGGTTTACATGTCACATTTTAACATAAACCATGTAGATATTTTTATACTTTTAATGCTATTTTTAATCCATTACCCTGAGAGAGTTGTATTTATTCCTTGGGCTTAGTTTATTTGTTTACTCTTATGTTATTTCAGAAATGTATACAGCTGGAAATGAGGAAAAACAAAGTGATAAAAAAATAAGATGTTTTAAAGTCAAGTAAAAAACAGTCATAAATGGAATCAATGTTTTTGCTAGCAATTTTTTCAGCAACAATTTTTGCTATCAGTGATCAAGAACCAATTCTGTGAGTTAATTTTAAAGACCCAAACATTGTGTAGTGACAACAATACAACATACTGTACAGTTACACAGACAAAAGCCAAATGTCACAGTAGATGATACAAGTACAACCCACTCATCAAAATGATAACAGAAGAAAACAATGAAAATGTTTATCATCATTTATACCATTAGGGGAAAGATTATAGTTGACAGGTCAAAAAAAACTAAAACACCATCCTCTTTAATATATGTTCATAACTTTAGCTCCTCCTCTTGATTCCCTCGAAATGTTAAGCAAAATCAAATGATGCTGTATTTTCAGATTGTATCAGAGTATAAGAATATGTAAAATATTTGCTATTCACAAACTGAGAGAAAATGTCAGAACCAAACCTCCAAATCTCCAGAATAGTCATTTTTCAATTGAAGGAAAAAACAATCAGCAGTTATTTCTTTACAATATTACTTCCAAACTACAGCATTTTGTGCAAAAAAATGGACATACAAGGTTTTGTCACAAATGATATATAACTAAAAGAACCTTGTTGAACACCATACTTCACACTTGTTCATAGAGAAAATGTTTGCTTTAAAATTTGTTAAAACTTTATTCTTTTATTTAGTGTCATTATCTTTCCTTATACTTGTGGTATAGAAGGGTACAGTGTCAAATGTTGCACTGTTCATGTTGCATGAACAAAGAAATGCAGCTCTGGCTGGAGGAGAGGCGAACATTTCACTTATCTTCAATAGTAGCCTCACAAAACTATGATGAAGCCTAAACCCTGACTGCGGTGCTTTATGTATGTGATTCTCGTACAATTATACACTTGAGCTACAGCTACTGAGCTACAGCTTTCTCTAAGATCTTTGAGATAAAGGGAAGATTTGAGATTGGCCTATAATTGGCCTACTCTCAGACAGAGATTATGTTTCTTGATCAAAGGTTTGTTCTGCTAATTTTTTAGGTATATAGACATGGCTGAGAGTAGTTCTTACTATTGCTAACACATCAGTAACATGTCTTTGGGACCTAAACCATGACTGAAATATTTAATGTATGGGATCCCTATTCAAATATGAGCTTAGCTGCTGAGCTACTGACTTCTCTAAGATCTTAGAGATAAAGGGAAGATTGACCTGCAATTGGATAACCCCCAGGTATCAAAGTTTCTTGATCAAATGATTAAAAATGGCTAATTTGTGATTTTTGTATGCAGCTCATAAAAAGCATGAGTATGATTGCTTAGGTCTGATTATTTTAGTGTTATTTATTTGAAGAAAAAAAAGTATGAATTGAATGTACAACAATGTTTATTTCAGAGATCTGCTAAATGTATTTAATCTGCTGAGCCAAAATGAAAACATTTTAATTGCTAAAATGATATTTTTCTTTTATACACAATAAATCTGCCAGTGTTAAATCAACACTATTAGAGTTAAATTAACACTGAGGGTGTCAAAATTTAACACTCACAGTGTTAATTTAACTCTGTTAGTGTTGATTTAACACTGGCAGATTTACTGTGTATACATCAGTGTCTACGCTTTAATGTTATATCTCTTGCTTAGATTCTGTGCTTAATAAGAATTGTAGATTTTATTGTAGATTTTTTTATGATTTTAAATATAAAATTACCTTGCACACAGTTTTGAATATTTACAAGTTGGATGTCCAGCAGGTGGCCTACAAGCAAGCAGAAATAATATGTGCTATACGTAAGCAATAATGTGGTGTTCAAACAACAAAAGTGTGTGTGTGGTCAGATTACCTTACTAAGAGTCTGTCACTGTTAACTTTGACTAATAATGGGGGGAAGAAAATCAAGTGGAAGGTTACAAATAAAAAGGAGGAGCAGGCTGGTAATATTGGCCCAGATATTAGAAATACCCTTAACGCATCACAGATCACAAGGTTGTTGTGCATACCAATTTTTCATGTCACGGTCATCTTTGGAACATTCAAGTACATTTCTTGTGTTTATATATTCTTTTAAAATATGATATAAAATCTTTTTAGTGGCTCATTGTGGCCATCAGCTATGATGCTTTCATCTAAACAAAACCACATATTTCACTGAAGGCCAGTATGAGAAGATTAATCAATGTTCTATTTGCAGAGCAGTCCAGTGAGTGATACTTCAAATGACTGTCCCCTCACCAACTCTGATGAATGGAGAACACAGTCAGTGTCTTATTCCCATCCCAGACATCACTCTTCGGCTCCTCGCATCCTTCAGGTCATGCTAGATTGCACTGTTTATTTATGAGCCTTTGTCTCTGACAGAGATCTAGTTTCTTGCTTCATTTTGCCTTTTTGGTAAATGAAAATTGAGAAATATGTCAGTAAAAAGAATATAACTCCAAGAAAAAAAGCCAGACTTGCAAATTATACTGACATATTGGCATTGTATTGACCTTTTCATCATTGAGTGGTCAAAACCTTCAATGTGATTATGAGTTAGTGCAATAAAAGTGTGAGCAACAGTTTTCAACACAAATCAATTTTAATTTCAGATGTTTTCTCAGTGCAGTCTGCTTGGCAGGGCTTCTGCTGCCTTCTCTTGTCTTCATCTGTTTACTGAAGGTGGAGCACAGCAGGCATGGCCTGCAATCAGAATTCCAGATACAGGATTATTATTCTGTCTTGGCTATCAGGTTTTGGAGAGCATCAGTCAATGAGGCTCATACATCATTTGGCGGCATAGCTTGACAGCTGACACTGTCTCTTGACAGAACTTTGACCCCACTTTATTCAAACTCCTGGTTGCCATGCTTCAGCAAGGCTGCATTTGCCTGAGACAAACTCCATGAGTTCCATGGCTGGTGTTTCTCCTGGTTTCATGTCTGCCCACTGGACCAGTGCACAGGCTAATAGTATGAGGGAAAGCTACATGGAACCCTCTGGCATCGCTTAATGGGTGGTGCAGTGGGTGTGAAAATGCTGCTGTGACCTACTACTGGTCCTCCCATTACTCATAGCTGCTAAGCCTGCTCTACTTCTACCAACCCTGAGGAATGTCAGCTCAAAGCCTCCAGTGGTTGGATGTAGTGTTGAAGACAAAATGACATTTCAATAACTAGGTACAATGAAGAGTGTAGTTTTTATCACTGTAAAAAATGCTGTTAATTTATTCGAGAAACTGTAGTAATCTTCTATGTTCCTTAAACAGAAGGGATTGCTGTAAAACAGTGCATTCTGGGAAATACCATGATGAATTTTATGGTAATTGGTTGAATATTGGGGAAAATTAGTGGTAATGTGTGCAGTCTTGAGTAGTCTGTCTCTAAATATTATACAACTGAGAAATAAAGTTTCCCAGCATTCTTAACAGTTTTGTAAGATTAATTTAACTTTTAGGTTTTCATCTACTGTTCCTTTCACTATTACTGACATTACCATTGTCACTGACAACAAAATGTGACCTATTGTGCATGTTATATTTGTTAAACCATTGAATACTATTATACTTTATTGCATAATCATACTTAGTTTGAGGAAACTGAAAATGGCTACAATTCAGCAGTGACCTTTGTAATGTTTCTTCGCAGGGGGTTTGAAAATATAATAAATATCTGGAAACCCTGCATTTGATTGCAACTGTAATGCACTAAAGTCAGAGGTATAGATGTGACCTATGAAAATCTTGACCTTATAGTACAGAGCTCCACTGAATAGAGGATGTCTTTTTATGTTCATTTTCTTTACCCTGAGCTTTGTAGATACAATCATTACATCCTTTTTAATGGTTTCATATTTTACACCTACTGTCGAGGACAGACGAGCACACAGATTAAAGAGTCAAGAAAATACACATGCCTTCCAGCCTGTACACCTAAAATGAGAGATTTTTTAAAAAGGCATTAGATTCCTTGAGGAGATGGTTGTTTTGTTAGACTGGCGTTGGAAATGATGTATGCTTTTATGTGAGTTCATTGTAATTTTATTTTAATCCTTTTTATTTCGCAAACATTTTATTTTGCACTCTTGTATTAATAGTAATATTATTTTTGAATTTCCCCACTGTGGGACTAATAAACGATTATCTTAGTAGTAGTAGTAGTAGTAATAGTACTACTTGTAGTAGTATTTGTTGTACAGTAGTCATAGTAGGATTAGCAGTAGTACTTGTAGTAGTGGTTGTAGTATAAATAGCAATAGTACTTCTACTACTAGTAGAAGTCATATCAGTTGTTGTAGTAGTAGTAGAAGTACTTGTAGTATTTGTTGTTGTACTTGTAGTAGTAGTAGTAGTAGTAGTATTAGTAGCAATAGTACTTCTACTTCTAGTAGAAGGCATAGCAGTTGTTGTAGTAGTAGTACTTGTAGTATTTGTTGTTGTACTTGTAGTAGTAGTACTAGTAGTAGTAGTAGTAGAAGTAGTAGTAGTAGTAGTAATAGTAGTATTTGTAGTATTAGTTGTTGTACTTGTAGTAGTAGTAGTAGTAGTACTTGTAGTATTAGTTGTTGTACTTGTAGTAGTAGTAGTAATAGTAGTAGTAGTAGTAGTAGTAGTAGCAGGGCCAGCAATCCAGACACATATCATGCACTGTGCATGGGGCACCCAAGTGTTCAAGGGGGAACCACTTAAGTCATGCCCCACCACCCCTGCAGAGAAGGGCAAAGTCCACTCACACATTAACAAAAGAGAAAGGCTTTCTGATACGCAAATTTAGTTGTCGCAAACCACACACATACACATTGTCGACACCACCAGGAATAGTAGAGGGCAATATTATGCTAAGTGTAGCTCATTAGCTTCTGATGTCTTCTATAGCTAAGGGTAGCATCAGTAGATTATGAAGCTTTGTGCAATTAATGACAATTTCAAATGGAGCCCTTTAGGATGATGAGACACAACAACAACCTTAGTGTCAAATCGTCACAAAGTGTGCAGAAATTCATTTGAACTGTATTTGATTCATTTGTACTGTAATTTGAAATTCAGGAGAGCATCTGAGAAAATCATTTGTCAGTTGTAATGTAATCAGAGAAACATTAGTGAGAGCATCATACACCCACAGCACTGGGGGTCCTGCATCATTAGCAGAACTTTTGAAGACATGGCTTTTCTACAGAGCTGAGAGACCTCTACCCACATCTCCACAGGAACATTTCCATCTGTCCTGGAATTTATACCATATCAACGTCAAGGAGGTCCATAAAGTCAAAAACGTCTTAATCATCATGCCATTAAAGATGCTCTTGAAGTTGTCAAAATCAAACCATTTGAAAGTGAATAGTTGTAAGGCATAAGGACCCCCCCACATTATGAAACATTTGATGTTGTGCTAATGTTTGATGGAACCTTCACAGGAAAGACCTTTAGTGCTGTCTCTTCATGGTTATGTATGCCTCTGACAATTGCATGATAAAACTTCACCCAAGCAACTCAAGAGTCTGAAAGAAAGTGTATGAACTTCTTACACATTCTCAGAAAGCTATCTTCAGTTTTCAACATCTGAACAGAGATGAAAGGTGCCATGACAATTTCAGGAAAGAAATTTGATGGATCTTTTTGCTCAAGAAGTTTCACATCTAACTGTTCATGAATCACAGTCTCAGTGAACCCAAATGCAATGAATTCCACGATGACATCTGGATGGGGTTCAGTTTCTCTACAGAACTGAGCAGAATGATGATGAATTATTGCACATAGCACATGTGAAGGAACATCCTACCTCAAAATGTCTCTTTGATTATTTCATTTACTAGAAGAAAAAGTCCATAGGAATGCCTCTGTCTGCTTACGTGATGCTTGGAAATCCACTGCATTTGAACCATAACCCTTTATTTTAAAATAATCTTCTTGTTCAGTTTTATGCTTACATTTTACCAGTAATCTTACAACATCCTCAGTGCTGAATAACAAATCCATACACCTACCAGGCAAAACTCTAAAATATCTTACAGACATTATTTTATTTTATTCATTTTTACCCATTTTCCAATGTAGTAGTAGTCAATTAGCCCATCCCATCTGTTAGGACTCTCCCCATCACTTTTGCAATGTGAAGACAAGCACAAGCCTCCTACGTTGTGTGTGATGTGGCCACCACCTCTTTTCAAACTACCGCTGATACACCATCACTGGGGAGCCAACACGCTCAGAGGAAAGCACAGGATTCCCAGCTCTGAATGGACCAATCAGTAGATGCCTGAGCCAGCAGACATTGCAAGGTGAGAGTGATAGAGAGAGCACCATCTACCCACCCAGAGAGAGCATGGGCAATTTTTGCTGTCCTGGGGCCCGGCTGTTGATGGCAAACAGCATGACCGGGATTCAATTTCGCAACCCTCTAGTCATAGTGTCAGCATCTTAGCCTGCTGAGCCACTCGGTGCCCATACAAACATTATTAATATTTGATTTGTTGTTGTATGTTGTGAACTGTTATAGTCTTTGTAGATATTTGCATTTTACACATTTATTTTATATGGTTGGACTGACTTCAAGTGCAGGTGGCAAAAATAATAAGAAAGGCAAACAAAAATACACAAACTAAAAAGTGCCACGACCAGGTTTTGAACTGGCACAGTGGGTTAGAGAAGGCACAGTTGACATCACATTACCACTATGCTACTGAGGCTTTGAGAGTTTAGTAGTGATCTAAATATTATAAACTAAAAGAGAGGAGAAAGGGTTTGCTGTCCTACATGCAGCAGGTGAACTGGGCAAATATTGCCAAACAAACAAAAAGGAGAGTGCTGGTGAGCAAAGAGTGGCCAAGTCTATAAAGATTCCAGGGGCTACAGAACCCAGGCTGGAGTCTAAGGATTTAAAGGCAGTACTGACAGACTGGCTCAGCTCCTTGGGGGACAGAACCTGGGTTGGGACATGCAGGATTACAGGCAACCTGCCAAACCAGATCAACTCCCAAGGGAATAAAATCTACTGTAGATGCTAGAATACAGGGCAGACCTCCTGTGGTCAACACACACAAAATAAACACATAAAGCGTAAAGCCTCTCAGCCTCTACAACCTCAGTTTTAAGTTTTTTTTTTTTTTTTAAAGGCAGGGCAAGCCCTTGGAAAATTACTGGTTAACAATAGAAACCAGACCTACACAGGTCATAGTGAAATGGCTCCACATCTGACAAATGCCACAGAACCCTTTTAAAAGCCGTGTCATAGCTGAGAGCAATGACAGCTAATGACAGGCACTAGCAAATCAGGGGGAATAAGCCTGCCACCAAAGCTACAGACAATCAGAGGGCTGCCCAATAAATGCCCAATAAGACAGCTGATGACTGGCATTACCAAATCAGAGGAAAGGGCTCGCCTTCAGTGGCAAATTGCTGCACAGGTGGGGGTGGTCCCTTTTTTCCCCCAAAATCTTTATTGTCATTTTTATGTTTTCTCCCCTTAACAAAAACAACAATCATGTACCTACATTACCTTCAGTGCCGAAATGTTAATGATTAAATAATACTGCTACTACTAATAATAATGATACATAACAAAAAAGAAAATAAATAAATAAATAAATAAATAATAATAATTTCTACAATGTTCATACTTTACAGGTTCACATTAATTGAGATTTGCAGATTTTATCCATCATCATAATCATGTATGGTTCCCAAAGACTGACAAAATCTTCTTGTTTGCCTCTTATAATATATGTTAACCTCTCTAGTCCAATAGAGTTTGAAAGCTCCCTTATCCACATTTTCAATGTAGGACCTTCCATGTTCTTCCAGCACAACGCAATGGCCCTTCTGGCTTGAAGACGTCCAAAGTCCAGTGCTGGATATTGTTTTGGTGTTTGTAAAAAATCCTTCTGATATATCCCAAGCAAACACAGTGTGGGATTCAAGGGGATTTTGCTCTTAATCATATCCGAAAAGCACTTTACAACATTTCGCCAAAAAATCTGTATTTTTTACATTCCCATAAACAATGAAAAAGATTACCCTTTCCCAGAAAGTTTTCAAAGAAAAGTTCTCTCAAGACAGTGCTATGGCCAAGAAGATCACAGAGATGGTCACTGAACTCACTACTTTGGATGACCAGCCGATCGCTGTGGTAGAGAATAAAGGTTTTCGGCATCTTTTAGAGCTTTTGGAAACACTTAACAATAGTTTGGAAGCTGGCAGTTTTTCCCTAAAGCATCGCCGTTGTTAAATATAAACATTGGATTAATTGTATTAACTATAATGTAATGTGTGCACTGTGTGAAGAGTATTATCTAGTTCTTATCTAGAAAATAGAAGTATCAGTTTGAGACTTAGTATCGGGAGTAGGGTGACCAGATGTTCCGCTTTGTGCGGGACAGTCACGCATTTTCAATACTTTTCACGCGTCCCGCAAATTGAGACGTTGTCCCGCATTGTTACTGATAGTCAGACTCCAGTTTTCAAAATGCGTGTTTTATAATCTGGCATTTCTCAGATGGCTGTGTGGGGAAAGCAGTGAGGGCTGTCATCAGGAGACGGGTCGGGCTGTTTGATCATGTCAACCGCGGACGCAGGTTAAGGTTGGGCGCGCGCCCACCAACACAAACCAATGCAAAACAGGCCAGAATAGCGCCGGTGTTGTGCCGAATTCTGACTCCCCTGCACGCGCTTCAAAGCGGTGTGAGCAGAACGAATCGCACTCTGTGTTTCTGTTGTTTCTGTATTTAAATAACTACTATTATCATCATTTCACAGAAAACAACAGAACATCGCATAAAGCACTAGTTGTGTTATAGTTAACAAACGGAAGTCCTAATAAATGCATATTATTAGAACGTTGTTAAAACAAAAGACACAATCGAGATTCTGCTGCAGCTCCTAACATCATCTCGTGTTATTGGTCTAAATTCAGTGATTCACATCTTTTCAGAAGAAATAATGACATTATACACTTAATACAGTGTACATCTTAATGTTCTCTGACCAAGAGCTGAGTTATAAACACATCAGGCGTGCTTACAGAGTTGTTACACACATTATATTATAGTGACAACCTGACCAGAGACACCTGCACAGAGTGTATCAGAGTACAGGGTCTGAATGCTTAAAGTCACACTTTTAAGATTTTTATTTTATTAACATTTTGAAAACTATGTATCATTTTAATTCCACTTCACAGATATGTGGTACGTTGTGTTGGTCTCTCACTTAAACTCTCAATAAAATACATTTAAGTTTGAGGTTGTAAGGTGACAAAATGTGAAAAAGTTCAAGGGGTGTGTAAACTTTTGAGCATGACTATGTGTGTATGTATGTGTGTATATATATATACATATGCTCTAAGACTGCAAGGGAAGCTCAGCTTCCGCTAAAATGTCAAAAAATAAGTGATTAATAATATACTGTTGTGTGTACATGTCATTGACTAAATATGCGCTACAACGCGCTCAACTTTTGTTCAGAATCAGCTTCTTATCACTGGTAACGACGCGGCTTTCCTCTCACTCATTCCCGCAGCTTCACAGTGCTTTAAACAGGGTGGACGCTCAGCGTCCAAAGAGTTCAATAGCGGAGTAAAGCGTGCAGAGATGAGATGACTCATTGGATAATTGCCGGGCTTTGTCCCGCCCATCGGACGCTCAGCGTCTCTGGGGGTCTATGGGGCAGTGAGCTGGCCTCGGCTGGCCCGGACGCTCAGCTTCTGCATAATGATTGGATGATGTGTCTGAGGCTGAATCCCTTTTTGATTGATAGCTAAATGAGCGAATCAGCCATCTTTTTGTGTAAACATCCGTGGGAGAATTTTTTAAATTTCAATAGTGTTTATTGAGGTAGTTTATAGACTAATATTTCCTATTCTAGTGATTAATAGTGTTTATTGAGGTTGTTTATGGACTAATATCTCCTATTCTAGTGATTAATAGTGTTTATTGAGGTTGTTTATGGACTAATATTTCCTATTCTAGTGATTAATAGTGTTTATTGAGGTTGTTTATGGACTAAAAAATGCCTAGCTCTGCTGGCCATTGAGAGGACACTAGTCAAGTCCCTGGAAAAGATGCCTTGTTGGTACGACAGGGTCACAGATCATTTTCTTGAAAAGGAATGTGGGGTAGTATTTACGTATAAATAAACCGACACATTTTATGATGTAGCCCGAAATTGAGCTTCTCCTCCTTGAAAGACCAGCATCCGCCCCTGATATATATATATATATATATATATATATATATATATATACACATGTTTTTATTTGCAGTCTGTTATG
>BRDA01086926.1:5332-15332 GCA_036984385.1 Crenuchus spilurus
CGACCAAACGAGCAATCGACCTACGTAAAAGGTGTATTCTTATGTACATTTTGACTAATTAGGCACAGTCGACCAGTTATATGTCATATGAAATTATACATTTATTACACAAATATACCTAAAAATTTTGTATTTGCTCTGCTGCCACGAGCACATCCGACCACCGATTCCTCCTGTCCTCCTACCCGCATGCACATACCGTACCAATGTGAATAGTATACTTTTCATTTTCATTTTACATAGATTGAAAGAACGTATTCTTATGTGGAAAATGCATCCAGCTAACGAGCAAACCAGCTAACGAGCTCGGCTCCTGCACGGATTAAACTCGTAAGTAGGGTTACCACTGAATTATTGATGGTTTTGTTCTAACAGTGTCTGAACTTGTTTGGACTCTAACATGTCTGCCCTAGCTGAGATAATTCTCTTAATGGAAACAAAATACTTTTGTACATCACTCTGGATAAGAAAGTCTGCCAAATGTTGTAAATGTAAATGATGTAAATGTGTTGCTGTTTTGGGTTCAGTATTTGGTGTTACCTTTTTTTTTTTGCTCATTGTTCTGTTTAATCTGAGACAAATCCCACGATGTAGCAGTTGCTGAGAAACTCACAAGGGTCTTGAGATGGGTGGACTTTTGTTTTTTGCAGTTAATCGATGTTCAGACTAATCGTTTCAGTTCTGAATGTCACCAACCCTCAACTTCAGCTTTTGGGTGGAAAATATGGACGGGGGCCACTTGTGTCGTACATGAATAGGGCAGATTTAAATGTTTTTTAGAATATTTAGACACATGCAGATGGGGTCACATTAACATGCATGTGTCTGAAACAATAGACCTCCATCATTGTTTCTCTATTCATCATTAATGCTGTAATTCACTGCCTCTCAGGACTGACTGCCAAGTTTTGTGAACATCAAAGCTTTTTTTTATTTTAAATTGCTCCTCCTCCTCCACCTAACCAAAAAACCCCATTAAATTAACATGCATATTGAATCTTGTGCCCAATAAGTTGCTTAATGAATTGCGCTGATGGACGCTGTACCCTAATGCTGGGTTTGGAGACTGAATCAGTGTTTCTGGATTCTGCTTATTAACATGGACTACTTTGGTGAGGGGCGGTGAGAGGTGGCTCTTTCTCTATCTCACTTGTGGCATGTCAACCCATCAACCGTCCAACCCACAAGCTTTGTCATTTCATAGATGTTCATGATCAGTATGACTAATCGCTTATGAGTTGGCCAATCAAGCACAGTAACATGATGATCAGTAGTAGTGTTGATGCTGTGGCCATCTGCTGGAATTGGAAACAGCATCTCCATAAAACTTGCCAGCAAATAGAAGCATGAAGTTCTAAAATCTCTTTGGATTTGATAAAACACAGTGGACCAATGGCACCTCAAACCATCACAGACTGCAGAAACTGCACACTGGACTTCAGACACCTTAGATTTTGTGTCTCTCCAGACACTAGGTCCTTGACTTCCAAATGGAAAATTGACTTTCTGCTACAAAGACGACTTTGGACCACTGAATAACATTCTTTTGGATTGCCATGCAGTCCCTATACATGTGCAAAGTTCATTCATGGCAGCTGCTGGTGGTCCCTAATGATAATTGTCCCAGATGCTCTGTGCCACATGTGATGGAGTATTGTCGTCTTAGAATATAGCACAGGTAACATCTATGGATAAAGTGCCACCTCAGGCTCCAACATCTAAGGCATCAATGGCTCATCAAGGTACTGGTCAATGGTGGACCCTAATCTGACTCAGAACCATAACGCCTGATGCTGGAGTACTGATATGAGTAGACCAAATAGCTGGGGGGAAGCCTTGGCCTAGTGGTAAGGATCTGGTCTTGTGACCAGAAGGTCGCCGATTCAATCCCCAGACAGGATATGACTGAAGTGCCCTTGAGCAAGGCACCTAACCCCCTAACCAGTGGGAGCCAGTGGATAAGGGCTGCCCACCGCTTCGGGCACAAATTCTTACAACCTAGTGTGTTCACTAGTGTGTGTGTTTCACTGCACGAATGGGTTAAATGCAGAGGTCAAATTCCGTTGTGTGAAAATAAGATTGGCAAATTGGTTCATCTTAATCTTAATCTTGTTCATGAATATACAGGGTGTCTGGTTTGCTTCTTTACCCAAACTAGTGAATAACTTTAATACTTATGAAGATCTGGTGATGAAATGCTGATTCAATACCTCTGTGTGAAAAAAAGACTGACGTGTACAATTACAGTGCAGGTAGATGGGTGTTAATTTCTGGTGGCTGTAGGAGTAGAGGCCGGCGCCTGTCCACCATCACCTGACACTGCAATGAGACATTAAAGCACTCAGTTGTCCTCAGACATAGCACAGGACCTTAGTAATTACACTCTGAAAATTGTGCAGAAATCCGTGTGTAATGCATCAGTGCACAGTACAGGAGGAAGTGTTCATTTGTGTGAACGTACTAGATAAACTCGATTCAGAAGACAGCTGGCAAAAAAGCACATCTCCATGCATCAGTCTTTTTCACACAGGTCTATTTAATCCTAATTTAATCACCAGACTGTCATTAATGCTAAAGATACTCACGATTGTCCAGTCACCTTGTATTTTCTTTCATTTTTAAATAGGCAAAGTGAAGATGGAGAACCTGTCAACTAGAACAACAGAATGGCTCCTGCTACCAAAACAAGACAATTAGACCCTGCTTAAAGCTGGTTTTAGTATGTATATGTACGCTGCCTTCTAAACAGCAGCTTATTCAGTCCAGGTACAGCACATGCGTTCGCCCTCTTGACCTTGAGATGAATGGCCTCCCAAACCAGTTCCTGCTCCATATTACCATCTAAATGGGCCTGGACGGAGATTAGGGCAGATTATTTGATGTTTAAATGCAAACACAGATCAAAGCGGCGCGTCCGGCGTGGGCTAAATTTACAGTAGCCGGTCTTCAATCAGAGAATTCAGGGTAGCACGAAACGGTGGCGTCTCTTTCATATTGTTTATGAGTGTCTGTACATGTGCATGGGAGGTGGGTTTGGGCGAGAAAGCAGGAGAGCACATTGTCTGCCTGGTCTGCCGGTCGCTTACAGGAAGATAGCTCATTATCCATTGTGATCAGGCACAATAGCGGCGAGGGCCGGCTACAGGACAATACACGTAAACAGCCACAGGCTTAATTTGAAATGGACCAGAGATCACCAGGCTGCCATTGTAATAACGCTGGTAAATAATGGGCATGAATAGGTGTGCAATTCTAGAATTAGAGAGCTGCATTCAAAGGTGTGGTTTTGGTTCCTGTGTGATGTTCTAGGCTTATTCAACTGTTGTTGCAAAATCATTCCGTTTCTATCTGGATCTGAACAGAACAACACAATCTTAGCATGTAAAATGATCTCATATCAAGGCACGACATTTGAATTAACTTCTGATAAAACTGCACTCTTAAAAACATGGTTCCTCAAGGTTCTTGGTTCTTGAGAAGGCTGACAAACTTTTGTGTACTTCAGGTTTTCTTTCGCTTGGTAAACTTGTTTTTTCACAATGATAAGGAATGTCTTCTTCTCCACTTTCTGGTAGAGTACATTTGAGGCATAATATCTTATTTGTAGAAGGTGTTAAACTTAACTCAAACTTCATAGTGCCATCTCTACCGTTTGGTAGAGGTATGTTTGGTTAAAACATCCATTAGAAATGTAACATTCTGTTGTTTGAATGCAAACCAGCAATGCTTTATAGCCATGCTACAATAAATAAATTGAATCAACTTGTTTGAGAGAGAGATAATTGGTTTGTGTTGTGATTTTACCATAAAATGCCATCTCAACCATTTGGTAGAGGTGTACATTTAAAAAAACACACTGGTTCTATATATTATTGTCCCCTAACTGCAAAAATCTAAAATGTATTGTTTATGTCTTGCTGAGGACATTAAAGGGTTAAAGAGTCAACAATCATCATCATCATCATAATCAAGAACCATTTCCATCCATTATCTTAACTGCTTGTTTCAGTTCAGGGTTGCGGTGAGTTCCCATACCCCTCCATTGGTTGCTGATCAGGGCATTATGCTATTTTAGACAAAACCAGGACAGGGTACCAATTTATTGCTGTA
The DNA here is from genome assembly GCA_036984385.1 of Crenuchus spilurus. Lineage (NCBI taxonomy): Eukaryota > Metazoa > Chordata > Actinopteri > Characiformes > Crenuchidae > Crenuchus > Crenuchus spilurus. The sequence continues at coordinate 9,443 of BRDA01086926.1, forward strand.
CACACAGATTCACACCAGGGTAATTTAGAGTAACCAAATCACCTGACCTCCATGTTTTTGGACTGTGGGAGGAAACCCCTGCAGATGTGAGGAGAATATGGAAACTTCACCCAGATGGGGACCCCAGCACTGCAATGCAAACATGCTAACCACCAAGCCAACCATTTCACCTTTTGCAGATCTCTTTGTTGTAATGACGCTGGCCTTGGTTCCTCTGTGGGGGGAAAACGCTTGATTTCTCATTGTTCTCCCTACAATAGATCAGCCTTCTAAGCTACTGTATGCAGCTACGATTGTTTGACAGCTTCTTTCTCTGGCAGTGTCGGTCCGGTACAAAGCCAGCACAAACAGCAGGTGCTTCCAGTCAAGATACCATGCAAAGGCTTCTCATTGGGGTTCTTGGGTGGTGAATTCAACCATTTAAACATCATAAGGCTGCTTTGCCTCCTTAAGCTTCAGTCGGTTCGCTTTGTAGTCTTAAGCATGAACAGAGTAATTAGCACAATAATATGCTAAGAATATCTTTGATATGAGGTGGTAATGGTGAAGTGCATCACGCCCAAAGCTTCAGTGTCACAGTGTTCAAATCCTTGCTTCTATACATCAAAGAAATCTGCTGGTGTATGAGGCTCTGTTCCTCTTTTATGACCAAAAGGTGACATAAATGTTCCTACTTTTGGTCAAACATGGGCCAAGAGCTTAGGACCTGTTGAGCATCAACATTTGGTTCCAGCTTATGAAAAATCCTGCTTGGTGGATTTGTCAAGTACATGGCAACCAGTTTAATTGGCATTAAAAACATCAGCAGACTAATAGTTAATAGTTAGCAGCCTTCTATGACATACACTATTTAAAAGGGGGTTCTTCAAGGGTTCTTTCCATGAACACTCAAATAACTTTTGAATGCCTAAAGGGTTCTTTACAGTTCAGATGTATGGGCATTATTCCAATTATGCCACAATTTGCTGACTTTGGTGGTTTATGATTTGATAAGTTTTAGGTTATGTTGTCCAGTGTTTACTGATTCATTTAGCTGTGGACTCAATACATCATCAATACTACTACTACTACTTACTGCTACTACCACTACTCCTACTAATTCTGCTACTAATACTACTATAGCTACTACTACTACTTCTACTACAACTACTACTACTTCTACTACTACAACTACTTACTGCTACTACCACTACTTCTACAGCTACTAATACTGCTACTAATAATAATACTACAGCTGCTACTACTACCACAACTACTACTACCACTACCACTACCACAACAACTACTACTACTACTACTACTACTACTACTACCACTACTTCTACAGCTACTAATACTGCTACTACTAATACTACAGCTGCTACTACAACAACAACTACTACTACTACTGCTTCTACTACTACAACTACTAATACTGCTACTACTAATAATACTACAGCTACTACTACTACTACCACCACTTCTACTACTACACCTACAACTACTACTACAGCTACTAATACTACAGCTGCTACTACTACAACAACTACTACTACCACCACTACCACTACCACAACAACTACTACTACTACCACTACTTCTACAGCTACTAATATTGCTACTACTAATACTACAGCTGCTACTACAACAACAACTACTACTACTACTGCTTCTACTACTACAACTACTAATACTGCTACTACTAATACTACAGCTACTACTACTACTACCACCACTTCTATTACTACACCTACAACTACTACTACAGCTACTAATACTACAGCTGCTGTTACTACAACAACAACTACTACTACAACAACTACTACTACCACCACTACCACTACAACAACTACTACTACTACTACTACTACTACCACTACTTCTACAGCTACTAATACTGCTACTACAGCTGCTACTACAACAACAACAACTACTGCTTCTACTACTACAACTACTAATACTGCTACTACTAATAATACTACAGCTACTAGTACTACTACTACTACTACCACCACTTCTACTACTACACCTACAACTACAACTACTACTTACTGCTATGACTACTACTACTACTACTACTAATAATAATAATAATAATACAGCTACTTCTACTACAACAACTTCTACTACTAATACTACTACTACTACAACTACTTACTGCTACTACCACTACTTCTACAGCTACTACTACTACTACATATACAACAACTACTACTAATACTAACTGCTACAACTAATAATACTACAGCTACTACTACTACAACTTCTACAACTACTACTACTACTACTACTAATTATTATTATTATCAATATTAATATTTTAACAAGCCTCATCACTACTGCATGAGCAAATATTATTTTGATGAATTGACAGAAGCTGAACAGTTTAAATTAGTCGAAATGTTGAATTAACTTAATAAATTCATTTATTTTTTAGTATAATATGGTCACCCGTCCAAAGTTTATATAACTGTGGATAAAAGCCAAGTTTAGTGTAACCAGTTGGCAGAGGTAGTCAGATTAACCTCAAATAATGATTATAGTTAGAATCCTGTCAGAACTTTACTACCGTGTAACACTGTGTTGAAGACCTGGAGGTCAACTGACCTGATGCCACTACTGGTGCAGGTTTCCCTCTGCTGGCCGCTGGCCGAGACTGGGTCATCTCTCGGCCGAAACATTTCTTGCTACCCTCGGCGATGCCTGGCAGCTGTTCCAGAAGGGGTCACGTGACCAGGCTGCTGGTTTCTGGGTCGTCCAGTCAAGGATGAGCGTGGGTGCGGAGGCTGGCTGGTGATGTCCAGGACACATGACCACAGGCCATGGAACACTGAAGCAGGTCTCTGGCCCAGCGGTGCCGTTTCGGATTTACACAAAGTCTGTGTGATGGGTCTGGGTATCCAGAGAAGACGTTATTGGGATAGAGTGGTACTAATACACTGGGCTGGTTGATGCGGGTTGGAACTCTGGTGTCCCATTAAGAATAGCCGGGAGGATCATAAGGTTACAAGTTCAGATGCCGGAGTCTGGACTTGCTTGGGGTAATGCGATCTGAAGGTCAGTGCTGCAGCCACTATCCAGTGAATGAAGACTATTAGAGTAATGGAGAGAAATTGAGAGAGTGATGGAAGTAGGTGGTTATCTCAGTGCCTGGAGCACTGCGCTCAAAGCAGGTTATAAGGGACTTGAAGCAGTGTCTGTGATCAAGGGTAAATCACCCTCTTCCAAGGCCGTTTGATCTGAAACCTCGTCAGGAGAAAAGACACTTCTGCACCTGCTTTCTTGTACCTGTGCTTATACTAATCACAGACATGCCACCTACTATGAAAGCTCAGGTCTCCCACCTGTTCACACTTTCTTTTAACTTTGACATTTTCATTCCACATACTTTGAATCAGTCTTAAATGGAAAAGAACTCTCTTTTCATGCTGCTCTATGAAGGGTTCTTAGTTGCAGAAAAGATCTGGGAGGTTTGTTTGGCTGATAATGCAAAGAATTTAGCTCAGGCCCATCTTAAAAGGTCAGTTCTCTTCATGAAGTGGGCCCATTTTTTAGGATTAAATATTTTGACAGGGATATTTCAACAAGACTACTTTGCTCGCTTTCCTATTCTTGTATTAACCAACAGCTCTTGATCAAGTTTATTGACAATCATACACTAATTAATGATTACTGCACTGGTTCTTGCTTCCCCATAGACACACACATAAATACAGTCCCTCTGGTGGCCTTTTTTGGAAGCTGGTGTCATGACCAATTATGTCCCCAAGACATGTCCCCTGCAGGTTCCTTTTTTGAGATCAACTCAACGCTAATTGGGTCTTCTTTTGAAGCAGGTTGATTGGATGTGACACTTTGGGTGGGGCTGATCCTTTTAAATTAGATTAAGCAAAGTGGGGTAAGGGGCGTGGTAGGGACAAAACACCCAAAATTAAATGACTGACCAGTAGATTTGGCAATTGCAGTTAATTAGCCAGAGGACGGGGAGGTGTGAAGACGATCCCAAGCCACACGTCTTAAATGAGCCTAATGATGCTTTGACCTAGATTAGCCTTGGGAAGTGTCTGTGCATTTAGGGAAAGGGGCCTTCCACCTCAGGCTATATGGATATCCTGCTCACCTCGTTTTTCTCCAGGGAAGGCTTCTTAGCTAAGCTAGGCTTGGATTCCTTGCCTTGTTTATGGTGTTCTTGGTTGAGGGAACTGAACTTCTGCTCTGAAAGTCTTTGCAAATACCGACTGAGATCAGTGAAGAACAAAGAAGACGGAAGACGATCTCCGCACACTTGATTAAGTTTTTCAACGAACTGGATAACGCAACCCGCCGCGAGGGCGGTTTCAAATGCCTCTGCTTCTGACATAGCATGTTTTCTCTGGCTCAGAGCTTATTAGGCAGATTAATGTCCCATGCTTGGGTTCCTCACAGTAACAAGCCCGGCTGGATTCTCTCAGTCACTCCGATCAGCCGCAGCGCCATTGTATCAGAGGAATGCACCAAATGAACTCTAGCTGGTGATCAAGCTCGGCTTCTGCGTCTTGTTTCCCTCCTGATGGTAGATTAGCTCTGCGTGGCTTTTGCGGAAAGATCTGATTTGTGAAGCTCCCCTAGTCAAAATGAATCTGGCAGGCCTTTTCAAGTGGTCATTTAAGAGTCTTTCTGTAGACGAAGTGTCTTCAACTACCCCCTTTCAACTCAGATCTCTTTCTCTTTTGTATCCTTCCATCTTCCAGCTGATGTATAGGGAGAAGATACAGGACACTAAACCTTTCTGCTGATCTTTTGTCCCGTCTGCCGTAGCTATCACCCTCTTCCCAAAACTGAAAGGGAGGGCAGTCGGAGGGGCCACAGTATATCAATTAAAGTGCTCGTTATGTCCCCTTTGGGAGGGGACGAGAATACAGGTCCAAATATTTACATTAGGGTGCATCAGCTTGACGACTGGGCGATGGAGCGGAGAGATTGGCCATTTGATGCCACAGAGAGGCCATTAACCGAGCTAAATGGCCAGAAAGAATCTGGACCAGACAGGTGTCCTCACACAAGCAATAGACCGCAACCGCATACCCCACCGAACACTTCCTCCAGTACACTATTCACACTTGCAAATTAGCTGGCACTTTTTTAAAGAATACTTAACCAGTGCTGCAAAAAGACCATGGAGATACTTTATTTTTGTCATTTTACTCAGCTTTCTGTTGTAGATTCTCCTAAATTTGGTTAATTTGTTTATTTTAGCAATTGCACAATTCTGAGAAATAGTTTAGAAATAGTAACTCTAAAGATAAATCAAACTAAATTTTATTAATTACATTCAAAAGAAAAAAAATCTGGAAACAACAAAATTCATATTTAAATTAAAAAAAATAAAAAGGCGAAATAATTACTCATTTTTATCACTAAGCCTAAAGGTAACAAGACTTGTCTAATGTACTATGTTGAAGGGTTTCCCACTACTCACTGCAATTAATCTGAAATGAATAAACCTGCTGAATACATATTAGACTTAACGACTATTTACACCACCTGATTATCTGCATCACTGTGAAAGGAAAAGGTTTGTATGTGTCAGGGCTTCACAATTTAATGTTTGTGACACTTTAGATTTTGGGTTATTTTCAGCTTCTGAAGTGTGGGTTTTAGACTTTTGAATGGATGTTTTTGCTGGGTTTGCAACCCTGGCTGTAGCAGATCTTTCTCGCTGTTAGCTAACCCGCTAATGCTAGTGAATTAGAAGTGCTGGACCCGATAGTTCTGTATTCTATGTTTCTATCATTGTAACATTTCTGTAGGATTTTTGCCAAAAAAAATCCACATAAATTTAAGGTGATGGCATTGAAATGTTTATATAATTTTTTTGTTGTTCTGTTCTCAGGGATTGCTGAAAGCTCGGAGGTAGGCTGTGTTTATCTGT
>BRDA01086926.1:20332-21684 GCA_036984385.1 Crenuchus spilurus
ACCCAGTAGCTAAACTACCCAACACTGAGATAATACAAAATACACTAAGTCAGCAGCTAAACTACCAGATATTGTAACAATACAAACTACCCTAACCCAGTAGCTAAACTACCCAACACTGAAATAATACAAACTACCGTAACCCAGTAGCTAAACTACCCAACACCGAGATAATACAAAATACACTAAGTCAGCAGCTAAACTACCCAGCACTGAGATAATACAAAATACACTAAGTCAGCAGCTAAACTACCCAACACTGAGATAATACAAAATACACTAAGTCAGCAGCTAAACTACCCAACACTGAGATAATACAAAATACACTAAGTCAGTAGCTAAACTACCCAGCACTGAGATAATACAAAATACACTAAGTCAGTAGCTAAACTACCCAACACTGAAATAATACAAACTACCGTAACCCAGTAGCTAAACTACCCAACACTGAGATAATACAAAATACACTAAGTCAGTAGCTAAACTACCCAGCACTGAGATAATACAAAATACACTAAGTCAGCAGCTAAACTACCCAGCACTGAGATAATACAAAATACACTAAGTCAGTAGCTAAACTACCCAGCACTGAGATAATACAAAATACACTAAGTCAGTAGCTAAACTACCCAGCACTGAGATAATACAAAATACACTAAACTACCTAGGGAGGTAGTTTAGCCCAGCAGTTTTCTCTGATTTGATACCTTTATAATGTTTATCTGGGCCAAAAGAGACTTGATGTCTCATGTCTGTCTCCCTGAGCATGACAGAGTGTTGTGAGTGATCGGACGTCTCTGTGGAGTTGTGCTTTGAGATACGAGCTTTAGTTAATGCTCAGCCGTGTCTGTGGAGACTTAAACTGAGTTATTAAAGCTCCGTCTGAGAGGCAGAGCCGTCTCCTGTGGTCTGAATCAACTCTTTAATGAGCTAATTATGAGTACAAGGATGTGGGGCATGTGTACAGAGCAGCGGGAAGAACAAGGCCATTCTCCTCAGTGTGTGTGTGTGTGTGTGTGTGTGTCTCCAGCACCACTCCACCCACCAAACCCCACACTCTGCTGTCTTGACAGCTCCCATCGTCCCACACTGACTCTGAGTGAATCATCCCGAGCTGGAGATTTGAGAGAACCTTCCACATGAATCATTCCATAAGATTCTTTTTGATCGTATTGCCTGAGTGAATAATTTTGTACTAAAAATTCTCTCTGAACAAATCATCTTAGTGAATCTTTCCGTACTCTAGATTTTCCTCGAGTGAATCATCCGAGTTACTTATTCCATACTAGAGATTCAGTATGAATTAATTATCCGAGTGAATCCTTCTGAACCAGAGATTCCCTTTGAGTAAA
>BRDA01086928.1:0-10636 GCA_036984385.1 Crenuchus spilurus
AGTGATTAATAGTGTTTATTGAGGTTGTTTATGGACTAATATCTCCTATTCTAGTGATTAATAGTGTTTATTGAGGTTGTTTATAGACTAACATCACAGAAGTGAGTTGGCAGTAGATCTGAACTACAGCCAACTCATTACATGTGTAGTTAGAAGTAATGTTCTGTTAGGATATGTCTCATTTCTAAAGTGTGCTTAAAATGTCACTCTGAGAACTAAACCGTAAAACTTGCCTCGCTGGAGGGCGAAGGCTCTGCTGGAGAGTAACACTTCCAGAACTGGATTAGAACATGAGGGCATGTTCTCATTACTAATATTATACATTATTTAACAGCATCATTGATTTTTTTCTTATTGTCTATTGATACTGATGGACGTCCCCAACAATATACCTGCTGTAAATGGTGGAAATGTACTCAGTATTGTGCACAGTAGTGCACCGCACCGTTGATGTGTATTACATAGCTGTTCTTTCATAAATTCTTATGCCATAATACTGTAATACCATAAATGCCACAGTGTTGGTTCAGGACTTAAGCCCTGTCTTTACTAAAGCCCTGGTTGGGTATTATGCTGCGCAGCCGGGTGTCTACAGGCTGGGCCGTGTTAAATCAACCGAGCTTGGCGGCAGTGCCCAAACCAGCACTGGTGCAGTTTTTGACGCAGAGAATTTCCATCAGAGTCTGTGTGAAGAATAACATGCAAAGGATGATGGGTTAACATAGTAGACTCTTGTGCAAAGTCCCCAAACTTTTGACAGGCAGAATATATGTGCAGTTTGATGCCACATAGCACTGGAATGCAGTTTTATGGTTTTTGCGCTGACTTTATTCATGATTTTAGAGCCTCCACAGGTTGATCTCACAGGTGTGTCCTGCAGTGGTCTGATCCGCAGCGCAGGCAGTGTTTCCACTTCACTTTCTGACATGTTTAACGAATGGATCGACGAGTTCAGCAAAACTCCATCCCTGCAGGTCATGAGCGTAAGCATGTGGGGAAGTAAAACTGTCTCTGCTTTGCACTTGCAGTAGATATATGTAGGACTGAAGTGTTTTTCTTCTTCACTATACTGAACTCTCAGAGTTCACACTACATTTTAATAGTTGGATGGTCTGCTACTGCAGTTGGTGCTCATAAACAAGCACAGGATCATATAAAGAGAGGTCACACCAGCAGTATGTGCCTTAACGTCTCAGAATGATATGCCCTCGGCTGTGTTTCTGAGGAATTTACTCTGAATCTGGATGAGCCATCTGTAAAATGTTTGCTGAAAGGCCAAAAATAGGCAGCCAAGTGAAAGAAATTGTAGCTTTTTAGATTAAGTTTCTTCTGTTCTTCAACATGTTGGTCTATTACCTTCTTTTGACAATGTCTCTGTTTTTCAATGACATTATTTTACACGTGTGACCTTAATGATGAAACTGTGCCTGTTTTACATACAGTATCATACAGGAAGTGCCTGTTTTACATACGGAAGTGCCTGTTTTACATACAGTATCATACAGGAAGTGCCTGTTTTACATACAGTATCATACAGGAAGTGCCTGTTTTACATACGGAAGTGCCTGTTTTACATACAGTATCATACAGGAAGTGCCTGTTTTACATACAGTATCATATTGAACAGCGATTCTCAACTGGTGGGTAGACTGTAAAAAATAAATAAATTTTAAAACCATTAAAATAGTTAATGCTTATCTGATTTTGTCCTCGTCTATTAAACTGAAAACAGAAAGACAGGCGTCAGACGCATGCAGCCATTGCCTGCAGTATTCTTGTTGCCATGGTAACCACAATTTGCCAGTTATCAGTGTTGCCAAGTCCGCTTATTATAAGCGACGTTGGGCTTGTTTTTTTCTAAAATCGCTTGTAAATCTCATGAGTGGCGGGTTGCGGTTTTTTGAGCTTGTTTTTGAACGTGAAGTTGTTTATTTGGGCTTGAGTTTCTTTCCAAGTAAAACTCTTTGATTATCTCCCAGCTCCCCATAATAAAGGAAAACATGAGAAGCACAAAAATCTGCGCACTGAGGCTAACAAACATGGGTTTCAGTGCCACAAAACACAATGACCCAAAACAAAGAAATGAGCTAAAAAATAGCCACCTACGTAGCCTGCCAATGTTTATATTAAGTGTTTAGCATCATGTTGGTGTTGTTTATGTATAATGTCATAATAAATGTTTACCTTTATACTGTTTAAAAGCAGCCTCCGTTTTACTGAATGTGGTGGGTTGCCAGTTGGATTTACTTAGAACTTGTTTTCATAGAGCTGGTTGCTTGTTTCTATCGCGAGATCTTGCAACACTGCTGGTTACTCTTCTGTTTAAATTTGTGATGACGTTCGGAGGCAAAGAATTGGGTGATAATTTTATGCTACGTACTTTTAAAATATTTAATAATATGTAATTATTATTTAATTAATGATAAATATACATTTTATAATTTTATTATTAACACTTAAGTTATTATTTGTATATTATAATCATATAATTTGTAAGTAATGTATTAATATTTAATAATATGAATTTAATTTATGGTCCAGCACCCCCTCAAACCAACTGAATCAAGCCTGTCGTGTCCTCCTGAAATCTCTTAAATTCTCTTTACATGCACATGTATGTTTAAATGTGTTTTTGAAGGCTATTTTTCAAAAATACATTTATTTGGTTTGTATTCTATAAAAGTGGGTGCCGACTTAATGACCATGAGAAAATGTGGGTCCCGGGCTAAGACCAGTTGAGAACCCCTGATATAGAATGTGTCTGTTTCACATATGTGACCCTGCCAGGGAAAACCAGGTCAAAGTCATACTTTTTTTTTTTTAATTTGTTTATTTCAAAACAACTTTTTTGTTCTTTTAAGTTTTGTTTTTGATGAAAATATGTAATCTGATAGATATCTGAGACTACAGCGGTAACCCTACTTAAGAGCATCCCTACTAACGAGTATTCCAGGTAACGAGTCGAGATCTCGGAATATTTTTGTTCCAGGTAATGACTAAAATTCCAGCTAACGAGTAGCGTACATTTCTTCAAGTATGCCAAACCGCTAGGGGCGCTGCAGTCGTAGTATCTCCTAGATGTTACCGTAGAAGAAGAGGTCAGTCATTACCTTTGACCGCTGTCCAGTGAAAGTGAAAGTGCTAGTGAAAGTGACACAAAGACAGCAAAAGGTAGTGAACAAGAAAGTTAGATACATTTTACTTTTCATATGATAAGTGTAACCATGCCATACACGTACGCCCGTCCTCCTGTCCTCCTTAGCCGCCAGCCTACACGAGCACCGTCGTCGTCTCGTTTATGTTTTAAAAACCCATATAAACACATTATTTACATATTAAAGTATACTGTATATTGGCCGGCTGACACGGATTAATCAGTTTTACATGTATTCTTATGGGGAAATGCATCCAGCTAACGAGCAAACCAGCTAACAAGCTCGGCTCCTGCACGGATTAAACTCGTAAGTAGGGTTACCACTGTATTATCTTTCATTTACAGCAATAATACTGAGTGGCTAAGTTTTGTTACTAATGTGAGCGACACGATATCTCAATAAGTTGCCCAGTGACTTTGGCCTGGTTTTCCTTGGTGGGGTCACATATAGTATAGGCCTATAGTCTCGTAGCCTGGGCCTAGGCATGCTCCTGGTTTGCAGGGTTTTTGCACTAAAGACATTGAACGAGAAAGTAAGAAGTCACATGTCACAGATTTGATATGTATCTGATCTAGAACCACACCTGAAAGTGACACATCTGATTAGAAAAGATGAGATTTGACGTTCACACAGCCCTGAAAACATCAGATCTGAGACACATTACACGTCCACATTTTCATGTTTTTTAATGAACCATCATGTAAGCCCAGATCACATCCATGCCCACAGCTAACATCTCATCCCCACTTAACATAAATCCTGAAAAATAAACCTTGAATTTATTTTTTTAATATAATTGTGCATGCTAAATGTTCAAAGTTCATCACTGAAGTATTTATTATATGTATTATATATATTTATGTTCTGTACTGTGATAGCAAAACAAAGTTGCAGGTGCAGCGCAGTGTTTCCATCATAAAGCTACAAAGTGAAAAGTCAATTTCCTGTTCGCCGGCGTTAATTATACCGACAAATTGGTGAAAATCTGCCTTCAGAACCACCTCAGAGAAACATCATACCACCATGCTTCTTCCCATGAGCAGTGACAGCATCATTAGGTCTGGACTTGCAGTAACATGGCAGCTGCTCGGCCTCAGGCCACTTCTCACCATGTGAAGGTTTGAGAGAACGTTCTGCTCCGTGATGGGTAACGTTAGGCTCTGCTTATAAAAGGCACACGATCCATATCTGCCACTGTTTACATTAGAGATTTTATCAGCTGAAGGGCATTTGTTTTGTCAGATCAGGAGAAGCAAGACGACCAACTGAGGCTTCAAATGAAAGCGTTCGGTCTTCCTCCCCACCAGGTGCTTTGTCATATGGAGTGATGGATGTACTTTAAAAAATTCATTAGGATTTTCACAGCATACCACAGTCGTCCTCGAGAGGTGAGGCAGAACGCCTTCATGTTCTCAGCAAGTCTACAACCAGGTCTGCAGTTTGATGACATAATCCTGTCTTTCAATTGACGGAGACAGAAAATAAAGAACCCAAAGAGTGAACCGAGGTCTAGTATACAAACGCCATAACATTCAAACCCCCACAGAGCAGGTGGATCATTCTCAGCACTGCAGTGACACTGATGTGGTGGTGAGTTTTTAAACACTGTGTCCATTCACTGTTCACTCTATTAGACACACACACCTTGTAGATGTAAAGTCAGAGAGAGCAGCTCAGCACAGTGTGTGGTCCTGATGCTGTTTTCACTCCAGTAGTGATGCTGAGGCGTTTAAAAACACCAGCAGCTCTGCTCCGTCTGATCCACTCTAACACAAACTAACACACCACCACCACATCAGTGTCACTGCAGTGCTGAGGACCTGCTCTGTGGGGGGTCCTGACCAGTGAAGAACAGTGAACAAAGTGTACAGAGAAACAGATGGACTACAGTCTGCATAACCACAAAATGCACCTGTATGCTCAGTGGAGCTCAAATGGACTGAGGGTGATGTAATGACATGGCTCTGTGCATATACAGTCCCACATAGTCACAAACACTACTTAGCAACATTATATGCATTAATGTGCAGAGCAACTTATCTAGACAGTCAAAAGAAACCATTTTCTTTATCTCGTATTGTTTAATAGATTAAAGCAAATAAGTGAGGCAACATGAGCTTCACCAGTAGAGGGCAGTCAGCACTGATATTTGTAGAGTCCCAAAAACTGAACTAAGTACATGATGCATCTGTTTTACATTAAAAAAAGCAAAGTTTAGTGCTCGGCTGAATATACAAAATTAAAAACTAGAATATATATTTTGGGCTGTTTTTATTTCTTGAACACAAAAAAAGAAAAGAACACAGAGAGAAACTAAATACAAAAGAATGATACACAGCAGGAGAGGAAGAGTACTGCCTTTTATCCACTAGACGATCCAAAAGGATAATACTGAGGAAAATCCTGCAGGACCTTCAGGGCCTCGTTGTACAGCTCCAAATCTAAAAAAACAAACGAGAATGTTTGTAATTTATCATTTAGAATCTGAGAGTCTATTAACTGTAGCTGTTTCAACTGTGTGTGCATGCCGAGACTTAGATCAATAACAGAAATCAGAATACGAGTGTACATGCACTGAAAAACACCATCACTGAGCCATTTAATCAGATAACTTTTAACACAACCACTTGAGTAATCAGATAAGTGATCATGTAAACATACTTATTGTTGGTAAGATGTGAGATACACCTACCAAACTGGACTCCCTTCTCTTCTCTGAATATGGTGTATGAGGCAGCCATGACTGTTCCTTTGTTGGACACCATGCCGATCACTTCGACAACTCCGCTCAACTCTTCATCCAGCTAGGACGGAATGAAGGCAAATGAATAAGAATGCTGTTGTTTTTCACTACAACGTACATCACATCACCTCTTTTTTAAGCTCATCTCTGTGACAGACAGAGGGAAAGTCTTCCAGTAGTGGTTCTGCCTTACACAAATAAAAAAACACTGGTATGTACTCAACAGTACAGATATATGCAGCCGTGATCTGGCGATTAGGGATCTGGTCTTGTGACTGGAAGGCTTCCGGTTCAATCAGGTCATGACTGAAGTGCTCTTGAGCAAGGCACCTAACCCCCAACTGCTCCCCGGGCGCCGTGGATATGGCTGGCAAGTTTAATCAAATCTAATATAGGCTGTATTATAATAATAATACTAATAACAATAATAATAATACTAATACTACTAATAATAGCAATAATAATAATAGTAATACTAATAATAATAGTAATAACAACAATAATACTAATACTACTAATAATAGCAATAATAATAATACTAATAATAACAATGGCAATAATAATAATAATAACAATAATAATAATAATAGTAATACTAATAATAATAGTAATAACAACAACAACAATAATACTAATACTACTAATAATAGCAATAATAATAATACTAATAACAACAATGGCAATAATAATAATAATAATAACAGTAATAACAACAACAATAATAATAACAGTAACAACAACAACAATAATAATAATAACAACAATAGCAATAATAGTAATACTAATAATAACAATAGCAATAATAGTAATACTAATAATAACAATAGCAATAATAATAATAGTAATAATAATAATAATAATACTAATAATAATAGTAACAACAACAACAACAACAACAATAATAATAATAATAAGACTACAATAGCATAGTAAATAAAGTAATGTGTCCTGTAAATAAAAGGCACATTGTCGGTGTTACTTGTCCCCTGCATAATTTACTTCTTAAATAACATCGGAGAGAAAACAACGGCTGGAAACAATCTCTGTGTCTAAACATACTTGGCCAATAAATCTGATTCTTCTGATTAATCCATTTATGTTTATCTTCTCAGAGAGCTCAAGACCATCAAGTATCATTACATTATATTATGACTACAGCTGTAAAACAATCAAGCGAGTGCTCCAAATCTCCAGACCTGAACCTCTGAACACCTCTGGAATGTGATCAAGACAAAGACGGATGGTCTAAAGCCGAGCTGCCTGAACTTTAGCTCCAGGAGTGCAGAACATTCACCCAACAATGATGTGAAAGACTGACGCAGTGCATGAACATACATTCATCAGCATCCACTTAATCCTGATCAGGGTCACCACTTCCAGAGCATAAACAAATCAGGTTTATTCATCTCCGCCAAAGTTTTATGTTTAAAAGCCAATATCAACTGTTTTATTTGTATTATTCAAACACTCGGCATCTAATTTTGAGCAGCTAATCATTTTCTGTTAATAAATGCTGAAAATGAGAATATTATGTCAAACTTTCCAGTGCTCATTTTGCTCAAACTCTTATACTTTTGGGTGAAATAAAAAAAAAAGTTCACGCTACAGTGATATTACATCATGAAAGTAGGACATTTAAGTAGAAGCATTCAGTGGTGATTTAATCTCAAACTACTTATTAAAGCAAACACCAACAAACAATGTCAGTGTCTCAGTAACGTGTCATGTGCACTTGAGCATCAATTACAGCTTGACAACGACATCTGATGATGTTCAAAAGTTGTCTTTTTGTCTGCTGAGGCACAGCATCCCATTCTTCTTGAAGGGCGGATCACATGTGGTCAAAGCACATCTACTTCTGTGCCTTTCTGTGACTCTTCCAGTCTCTCTGTGTCTCTGTTACAACCTGCTGATGACACTCTGAGCTCAGTGCTCACTTCTGTCTGAGAACATCCTGTCTGAAGCCTCACAGTGGTGAGGTACTGATGATCAGGTGTTCGGTGTGGTCTCACTGTGATGATGTCAGAATGTAAACAGCCTGAGGAGGAGGAGTTTAAATACTAATTCTAACTGAAGCAGGATGTTTATTGGTGGATTCATGGCTCAAACAGCTGTTGTGAACTTTGTTGTTAAGCCTCTTGTTAGAGAACAGCAAGTTGTGCAAAAAGTACTGAAGCACTGAACAGTTGGACATGTGCAGTCAAAAGTTTAGAGACGGTCACATTAAGTTCAGCTGTAAAGGTTAGAATCATCCTAAAATTTCACCAGAAAGCCAAATATCCCTCACTTTATGTCAGTAGTATATATAAGAGGACTTTGGAAAAGCACTTACAGGTTCGTTAAGTTCCACCGACACCACCTTTCCTTCTCCATCTGACAGTGTGAACGACTTTCCAGTTGGATGGACCTGGTAACGTAAAGACAAGCACTTCAGATTCACATCAGCCTGCTTAGCTTCATAAATTAGTTCTCGTGCCAAAATACCAGATTTGGCAAAATAACAATTTTTTTGTTGACGTTTAATTACTGAAATTTAGCTGAAATAACTTAATTCACTGATGGATTGAATGAAATACACAAAACAAATAAAAATAAAATAAATAGCAATTTTATATGTAGAGATGCAGATTGTTTCTGAACAATATTATTTACATCTTATTGTAAATAATGACGTTGTGCTTGACTGATGTATAAAGTGTTCAATACAGGGAAAATGATTAGAAAAGGAAATACTTAATAAAACAGCTAGTTAAAATGGCTAGAATGTCCTCCAAAACCAAACCTGGGGGATCCCTATACTGTGTAAAAAACTGCAGTAATCAGTAAAGTCTGTTGCACCACCTAGTGGTGTTTATGGGAGTAACACACAAATAACTGCAAAAGGTTAATTTATGAATGAAATAATGAAAATGTAAGAATATCATTGGTCATTTTATCAATGTTATGATAAGTGCATTAAAACTTTGATTAAAAACCTTGATTGAGCGAGGAAACGCCTTCAAAATTGTGTGTAAATCTGAACAAATGAACATGAAAGAATGCCAGTGAGTACCACCACATTGAGAGCTTTATTTGTAAATCCAGACTACTGTACGTTCTCAAAATAGACTCAGTATGTACATATAGCGACTTAAAAATTAGGAGATTATATCTCAGAACAAACAAATCTCAAAACAATGACTTAATTTCTCAAAACACTATCAAATAATTAAGAGCTCAAAATAATGAGACTGCCTCAAAATAAGCTGTAGTATCTAATAATTAGTGATAAGTATCTCAATACTATGATCATTTCAGAATGACTTAGCAACACAATAGCTCAAATATCTAGAAAATAATGACTCAATATCAAATGATGAGTCTCAAAATAGTAAAATAGCCATTTACTTAGTAATGCATTAAGGACAAATTTACGAGATGCCTCAGGATCAAGTAGTAGCTCAAAAATAATGACTTATGTCAAAATTACAATAAAAGTGTCACAATAATTAAATACAATACAGGCCAAATACAGTTTTAGAACACCCCATTTTTTCCAGTCATGTATTTCAGTTCAAGTCATTCAAGTTCAACTAACAGCTTGAAATGACACAAAGCTAATTGCTACAGAGTGAGAGGCAGTCTGAGCCACCACAACATTCTGCAGTGCCATGCAGTGCCCTCAGGTATGTGCCTAGGGTGCCAGGGGTTCATCCTACAGCAAGATAATGACCCAAAACATCAGTCCAAGCTCTGCCAGAACTACCTCAGGAAAAAAACAACAAGATGGTCAGCTTGAAAACATGGAGTGGAGCATAGTCTCCAGACTTAAACCACATCCAGCTGATTTGGGATGAAGTGAAAAGCAAATCAAACCTACAAGTGCCAACATTTATGTGACGTTCTGCAGCAAATTAGTGAAGAACTGTCTGAAGAACGTTTGATGTCTGTTGTAGAAAGAATGTCACGAGTGTGTTCAGCTGTTATATCTGACAAAGGTGCCACTTTGTTGTTGATACATTTTGGTCTATAAATGTATTAAATTAGTTCTTATTTAACTCATCTGCTTTCATTACAGAGTGCAGTGAGACACTACACTGAATCACTTTCAATAAAACACTTGAAACATTGGGGTGTTCTAAAACGTTTGGCCGATAATCTAACTCAAAAATATGACTCAACGTATTGATAATGTAGTATCACAATGTAATGATTCTCTCAATGATTTACTACAATAAAATATGGAAAATGTTTGTAAATGACACTGATCAGATGTCTGTTACTGTACACGCTTTACTGAGCTGATTAAAGTGTAAATAAAATACGTTACCTTCTGCACTCGTCCTATTAAACACACCGGTTTATTTACAAACTGAGAAATCATCGCCGCGTTTATTCTGCTTTTCGGAGACTCGAACACACCCGTCATTTTTTCTGAAAAGGAGATTTTAACTGTTAAAAAATCTCCAACTACAAAAAAACCCCGCAGAACAACAACCCGCGCCAAAACTCAACTAATGCCGGAAATTTCCCTCATACTTCCGGTGTTTGACATCGACTCTACACTTTAGTTCCTACGCAATAACAAGCACATTCTGAGCACATTTACTTTCACAATTTCTTTTTTTTTTTTTACAATTATTACAGAACAGAGAGATAGAGTGTTAATAATACTGCGTAGTTTCGTGTATATTTGATATTTAACATTAAACAACATTTTATTTTATTATATATATATAATATATATAAATATATATAT
>BRDA01086935.1:1705-27195 GCA_036984385.1 Crenuchus spilurus
CGATAAAAGTACCTTACTGAGTATATGACGTAATAACATATAATATAATAAAAGGAAAATAGCGAATTTATAGGTTAGAGTAAGGAGGGGAAGAAAAGATATACTTGTTCGGAAGTGTTCACGTAAAGTGATGGTCAACATGGTACACTAACTAACACATGCACTACTTATTTGGAACTGATCTAATCTAATCTAATCTAATTCCTTGTCGACGACCTCTGACCCCGTGGAGTCTACCTGACCTGATTCGACTGTAACGCGTAATCAGAATGTGACTGTGATGTTGTAATAAATGTATAGACACAATCAATCACATGGTACAACTGGTAGTGAAATGCACTTGTGAAGGCTTGTTCATATAGAAAAGAAGGGGAGGAATGAGATTGGATATTTAAGCGATAAAAGGAAAATAATATAATATACAATAATGCAGTATATGAGTCATTCCATGAAAATAGCACATTTTGAGTCCCTCTCCCTCTTAGGTGTATTTTATCTACTGGGTCACAAAAAAAATTATATTTTAACAACTTTACTCATACATTGAAATATCGCCTTTAATACAGTGTAATTTGTTATTTATTTAATCTTTTTATAAGAAATTATATTGTTTTGTTTTTTTGTTGACACCACCTATTTTGTCATGTCCCTCATGGCCTTCAATGAAAGTATACTTAGCATATACCAAATACATCTATTAAAAAGTCTATACATTTTGATATCAAACTAAACATCTATCTGTGCTTATTTGTTGACAATATTTTTTTTCAAAATTAATTGATAATTATTAATTAAAATGGACAACAGGACACCAAAAACAGGCAAGTAGCTTCCTTTTTTTTTTTACTTAATTTTGGTCATTTATCTTGTAATATTGTGGTCGTCAAACTCAGTGAGTCAAATCACATCAAAAAAAGATAGAAAAGTATTACTTATGAAAAAAGTTTTTTTTTTAATTTCAAGAATATATGCCAATTCAAAATCTCATGCATGCCATGTGTTCTCTCTCTGGTGTTCACCATCTAGAGCAGCTGCTATTTTGTGCAAAACTCACAACCCCGTCATGCTCAACCCCGTTACATTTTTTGTTGTTTTTCATTGTAACAGGTTTGTGAGATTGTAACAAGGTTGTGATTTTAAGCGTTCAGTAGTTAAGTTATCCAATTATTTTAATGAATTATTATATTTGATCAACATTCTTTTACCACATGCATGCTGAGTGTAATCTATGTTCCACGTTTAAGCTGTGAGTAAGATGGCACCAACAACAGCAGAAAAGCAGAGGAAGTATCAGGCACACCTTAAAGGTGATCCAGAAAGAAGAGAGAAATACCTGCAGAGTGAATATGAGAGAGAGAGAAAGAATGTAGAGAAAGGGAAAAAGAAAATGATTAAAGACCTAAGTAAAAGAGAACAGCAGGAAAAACTAAAAATGAGAGAGAGAATATAAAAGGAGCAAGGAGAGGAGAGTAGCGCTCAAGAACTTGAGCAGTCCTCCACACAGTCCATATCAGGGACATCACCCAGAGCAGTCTGAGCAGTCAGGATCTTCAAGGTTAAGGCAGTGGGCAGTTAACAATTTTAAGAAATTAGATTTCAGAAAGAGGGAAAGGAGGATGGTGAAAAGGCCCAGTGGTTAGAGAATGTGATGGGAAGCTTGTCGATTTAATTACTAGAGCCAACAGGTAATAACTGAAGTGTGTTTGAACAAAGCACCTAACCCCTAACTGCTCCCCGGGCACCGTGGCTAGGGCTGCCCACTGCTGCAGGCACCTGTGCTCACTTCCCCTAGTGCGTGTTAACTAGGCACTGATTGGATTAAATGTGGAGAACAAATTCCTCTGTGTGTAAAAAGTACAGGGATGAAAATGAGTATTAAATTTTTTTTTTAATTCTAGTTTTCCATACTCAAATCAGCTTCACTGTTTTGTTTTGTAGGCAACGTCTGGTGACAGAAGAGAGACATAAAAGAAAGAAACAAGCTCAAGATGCAAACAGAAGAACTTAAGTAGAAAGTTGAAAAAGAAACAAAAAAGGTGTCAATGCTTAAGTAAACATTCTGATTCACCATCATAAGGTGTCTTTTAGTACACCGCTCATTAGTTCTAAAAGTAGATTTGACGAGATGAGGCTTGGTTCTAATGCCTGAAAGCACAGGACATGCATACTCACAATTGCAGACACATAGACACACACACACACACACTCCACATTTTGTTAACATTTGAGCTATTTTGTTGAGATTATATGTTGTTGTAGTTGCCATTGTTTTTTATTTGGGTTAATAAAACTCAGTTGAACTGCAATTTATCTGTTGTCCTTCTATATCAAAACAGTAGGTTTGATTTTGACATTGTTGGGGACAGTAAAGTGCTCCAAGGCAGCACTCCTAAATGCTGATGTTTTTTGTATTTGCAGTCATAATTTTATGTAAAGTCACACGTGAAGTATTGTTAAGATCATCATCACAGTAACATTCGTCACAATGCTGAATCTCATGACTAACATCCATCATTATTTAACCTCACCTGTGAATTTTCAGCCTCATCTCCATCTGGCTTCTCCTTCTCTACCTCCTCTAGCCTCTTCTCCTTCATCTCCTCCAGTCTCCCCTCCTCTACCTGCTTCTACCTCTCCTCCACTAACTCCTACTATATTAAACCCTATTTGTCCCTTCAACCACGTTACCATCTTCAACCCCGTTACCCTAGTCTCAACCCCATCACACCTACATTTTCATACATTATTTAAAAAAACGCATTTAAAAGTAATTTAATGTTTGTTGACTTCCGTCTAAAATGTTGAGAGCTATCATAAGCTTATTGATTTTAGTGAAGATTCTTCAGTTAAACTACACTTTTGATGAAAAATGACAAGCACACTAGCAAAAAGGGACATTTCAGGATTTAGCATAGCAAAAAGATTTTATAGCATTTTTGTATTTGCAATTATTGAATTAGTGTTGGGGACATCTGATTAATATGAAAATATTGATTTGTTTAGAAATACATTTTATGATTATATCCAGAGAGCTTCCATTGTATACATAACGGGGTTGAAGAATAAGATTGCCCAGATCTTAAAATAATGACCAGTAATAATAGAGAGCTAATGCCTGAGATGGGAAAATATGATTTTCTGATAGTTGAAAATATCCTTAATGCTGTGGGGTATACATACAAATTATACATTTTAGTAAAAATTGAAAAGGTCAAAGTCCAATTTGACCTATTCTCATGGAATGACTCAAATATAGAAAGGCAAATTAGCATGAGAAAACCATTTCTTTTCAAATGCCAGTATTTTTTGATAATTACTGAGGTTCACAGTTTTCTGAGTATTTTCATATAAATCACAAATTGATCGATCACAAATTGTGGGACTATTTTGCAGAATTTTCAGAATATGCAAACTAGCAAAATATCTAAACAGGTGCAGTAAAGTTGGTAGGTTTTGTTCAACATACCAATAAGTGACAAAAAATTGTTTCTGTATGTAACTTATGAAAAGTTAAGAGGCAAAAATGTTCACACATTAAAAGGTTGGCATATTTGTTAGCATCCCACTCCAAAGGTGAGATGGTGTCACTTTTGGTCTATGGACTTTATGGATGTTTTCCGTATAATTTTTTACATTTTGCATTGCTATGCCTTACGTCAATAGCAATCTGACCTTTAAACGTTTGTTGGTTGCAGTGTCAAACACTTTCTTTACAAATTTAAGTTTTCACTGCAAAAAATAAAACAGGACTGCTAAGCAAGGGTGCTCTGGTGTTGCATGACAATATGTCCGTGTACTGGCGATGTGTTGACGGACTAAACTGTTTTGCTAAAGCTTCCTCCCTATAGTCCTGATGTTGGCCTATTTGACGATCACCTGTCTGGTGAACTGAAAGAAACCATTAGGTAAATGGAGCTTGAGGTCTAATGAGATGAAGACAGTGGTTTATATATGGCTTGCAGCTAAGGGAAAAGTATTCTTATTAAGCAAAATTATTTTTGAGGGAATATGAAACTTGATAGATGGACTAAGTATTTTGAAAAGCAGGGAGATTGAGAGAACCTATTCATTGAAAAGTTCATTAGATCATTTTTGACTCACCTTTGTAGACTATTGCGTGCCTTGTGCATGCTGACAACCATCATAAAATCAATACATGCATTCAAAAATCGTATATAAGCACCATTGGCCAAAATGCTAACCCAAGCTAAATGCTGAGATGCTCAAAGGCCTGCTAGCATGTGCTCATTCTCCTTACAAGCACGCTGAGCATCTCAATACTCATGTCTGAACAACATATGTTATGTTTTTATGTTAACATTTTATGGCTTTTCCACATAAGTACAGCATACCATGTCAACCTGCTCAGCTCAGAGCGACTTGGAAAAACTAATAGGTGCTATATTTATGCCTATTTACAGCTCAACAGTATTATAGGCTACATTTGCTTTCATTAAGGCTTCAACTTCGCTCATTGACAAAATAATGCAGTTAATTGTGGGTTTGTTTGGGGGGAGAAGGGGGTGTTAGAAAAAGTGCTGATTTTAAACAGTACTTACGTAAGTCTTTATGCATGTTGGCTAAACTAGGGTGACCAAATGTCCGTATTTCCCGGGACATGTTCGTATTTCACGTCCTGTCCCGGGCGTCCCGGATTTTTTTTTTAAAATTGAGGAAATGT
This sequence comes from Crenuchus spilurus, assembly GCA_036984385.1. Lineage (NCBI taxonomy): Eukaryota > Metazoa > Chordata > Actinopteri > Characiformes > Crenuchidae > Crenuchus > Crenuchus spilurus. The sequence continues at coordinate 6,387 of BRDA01086935.1, forward strand.
CCTGGTTTTTCAAATTATCTTCATTGGCCCATTAAAATGTAAATTTACAGGCACTAGGGCACTGCTCACGGCGCTGCGTGTGACGTAATCCCTGAGTGCAGCCCTGTTCTGAGGGCAGCGTGACTGTCAGTACGCAAGCAACATGCCGAAGCGCAAGTGTATGTTTACCGACGATTTACAGAAGAGTTTCCCCGCTTTGAGACCGGGTCGAGACAAATGGGAAGCCTTGTGCACAGTGTGTTATTGTTATGGTGTGTCATTTGTTAATTTATTTTTTTCCAATAGCCTACAGAACAATATTTCGTTCGTTACTGAGGGTAACTGAGTATCCTGTGTTATTTGGAGTTTAGAGTTATTGTTAACTTTTGTTGTTAAGTAAGGGATGTTTAGATGAGACATTATTTATTTCATTGTGCTATTCATTCATTACAGGAAATGTTAACTTAAGCATTTTGAATAAATGCATTTTTAAATAAAATTATGTTATTGGAATTTGTGTCGTTGAGTCTTACAGAAAAGCATTTTTAATAAACCAACTGTAAATATGCTATTGCAAGACACCCCCCACCCCCGGGTTCACGGTGTCCTGGTTTTCCCAAATGAAAATATGGTCACCCTAGCTAAACCAGATAAATTATAATTAATTAACGTTTTACGGTGAATTAAATTTTAAGGTTTTATCATTTTAATGAACGTATTCTTAATCACAGGAAGGCTGTGTAAAGTATTTTCTAGTAACTATAGTTTAGTTGAAAATGTCAAATGTGTAAGTGAGAACATGTTTTAGTATTTTGCCAATTATATATTTTTAAAACCACTAGACAATGTCCACACAAGTTAAACTTAAGTTTATTTTACAACTTAAATACAAAATATGATTGTTACAGAACTAATTACTTTTATATAGGAAACAATTATTCTGAAATACTTAGGTCAGGATTTAAAGTACCTTTGAACTACTAAACAGATAAACTTAAAACAATATGAATTTGAAAATAGAGCTTACTGACGAAAGGAACTTAACATATTCAAGCCTTTCATGCCTCTGTCATTAGTCTTGCTAGATGTGGCCAGTGACTGAAGGAACTAGATGGAGGATGTAGCTGCTGTGGCCATAAGGTCGTCAGGAATCGACTGCTTGGTTTGATCAATTTCACAAATCCAGAGCTCGTTGTCAAAAGAAACCGAAAGACGTGCTTGCTCTACAAAGTGTTCCTCCAGCTCTTCATGTGCCACGTTGTACCGGCTGAGATAAGAGGTCAGAGCAGAGTTGCTGGCTGTCAGTGCAAAACTCTCTCTGTTAGCACACAATGTGATGGTAGCAGAGAGGACTTTGCCATAGCTTACAGTCTTCTGGTTGAACCTGCAGAACTGACAGCGGTGGAATTGTTTTCTCAGGTCCAGGTTGTCCTGTTTTGCACTGCAAAAGTAACACTTCATGTTCGCCCAGATATCCAGTGCCACAATGTCCCCGGTGATCCAAGTCAGCTCCGGCTGTGTAGTGGTGCAGGTGGTGAGCGGGACATTCAGGTCAGTTATCTTATTGATTACCGTGTAGAATGTTGTGGTCAGCTGGACTTTGCCCTGATATGACCTGGTTGACAGCTCAGTGAAGCAGTAAGAGCCCAGCAACTGAACCGAGTCGATGTGCGTCTCCCACAGCTGCAGGTCGATGTGCACCGAGCCATCAGAGATGCAGCAGACCCTGAGCTCCCGCACTGCACCCTGGAAGAAGATTGTCCGAGTGCTGGGGGAGATGGCAACCACTTTGGCCTCAACCATAGCAACCTGAAAGAGAACAGAACTTCAGTTAAAGTCATAAGGCTGAAACGATTATTCAAGTAACTAATATTTTGATTACAAAAATTGAGGCAAATGTGAGGTTTTGTTTAATTTACGTCACCAGTCCGTCTATTTTAAAATGTCTGCATCCCTATTGCTTTGTAGACTACTGAGTAGAGCCCGACCGATATGGATTTTGGGGTGGCCGATATGATACCGATAATAAAGAGGAAGAAAATGCTGATAACGATACATCGGCCGATATTTTTTTTACAATTTGTATTCATTTATATACATATAGAAGTATATATGAAGATTTAATATATAACTTGTTTCAAATACTTTTGTCAAAAGTAAAACAGTGCTTGATTTGAACATAATGTAACAAAAAGTACAAATATTTCAACATAAATTGAAGACATTTAGAACAAAGAACTGCACATTTTACAACCTTTTAGAAAAACATAAAATAAAACAGTCAATCTTTTACATATGCCTGAAAACAAAACATTCAGGGAACAGTATTGTGCAATAATTTAATAAAAGTCAATAAAATAAAATAAAATTAGTCATTTAAACTGAAACAGAAGGAACAAAATTTACTATAGCTCTAATACTGCCAATTCCAAAGTGGCAAGTTGTATTGCAGGACGCAGTTTTTCAGCATTCTCTCCTTTCAGGGCTCTGCGCTTTTCTTCATATATATTGCCAATAGTGATGGAGACCCTGGATTTAGGTGCAAGAGCCCGAAGTCTGACTGCGCGCTGAGCGGGGGGGCTTGCTCCAGCTTCTGTGAGCACAGAAGGGGGCTATAAAGCCTGACTATGCCACTACTCTGCTGCGCTAGCTACTGGCGTCACTCAGGCTCGCAGCTCGCCAGTGACTAAACATAAGTAGCAAAACAACAAATGCACTAAGATCTCACTCATGTTATTTATCCCTCCTCCCACACAGATACATACTTGGCACAGAGAAACATTCTACTCTACCTACCTCATCTGGATAGAATATGAAACTGAACTGTACTGTTTAAGTTGAAGTATTACCAATTCACAGGTGCTGGTCATAAAATTAGAATATCAGAAAAGTTAGAATATTACTTGAGACCAATACAAAAAAGGATTTTTAGAAATGTTGGCCAACTGAAAAGTATGAACATGAAAAGTATAAGCATGTACAGCACTCAATGTTTATACGGGGCTCCTTTGGCCTGGATTACTGCAGCAATGCGGTGTGGCATTGAGTCAATCAGTCTGGCACTGCTTAGGTGTTATGAGAGCCCAGGTTACTCTAATAGTGGCCTTTAGCTCTTCTGAATTGTTGGGTCGGCGTATCACATCTTCACAATAGCCCATAGATTTTCTATGGGGTTAAGGTCAGGTGAGTTTGCTGGTTAATTAAAAACAGGGATACCATGGTCCTTAAACCAGGTACTGGTAGCTTTGGCACTGTGTGTAAAGTTGGTCAGCAGCCGGAAGCATAAAGTGCTTTAAACATTCCTGGTAGACAGCTGTGTTGAACTTGGACCTCAGAACACACAATGGACCTGTTATGTTCTCTAATGAAAGTAAATTTTGCATTTCCTTTATAAATCAAGGTCCCAGAGTCTTGAGGAAGAGAGGAGAGAAACAATCCACGTTGCTTGAGCTTCAGTGTAAAGTTCCCAAAGTCAGTGACTGTTTAGGGTGCCATGTCCTCTGCTGGTGTTGGTCCATTGTTTCCTGCAATAATCAAGGCCAAAGGAACCCCAAATAAATATTGAGTGCTGTACATGCTCATACTTTTCATGTTAATATTTTTCAGTTGGCCAACATTTCTAAAAATCCTTTTTTTTATTGGTCTTAATATTCTAATTTCCTGATCATGAATTTGGGTTTTTCACTATTAGTTAAAATCATCAAAAATTAAAAGAAAAAAAAAACATTTTAAATATCAGTCTGTGTGTAATGAATGAATACAAGTTTGACTCTGAACGGAATTACTGAAATAAACTTTTTCATGATATTCTAATCTTATGACCGGCACCTGTGTGTGTACATACATACATATACACACACTCATATGGACTACTCTCAAATAGACCAACTTATATTCGTGAGGTTGTATTTCATAGTTTTTCTACAGGTAGACAAGAGTTTCTCAGAAATGCTGATTAAATGGGCTTAGTTCTGGAGCCAATAAGCCAAAGGTTTAAAGCTTTAATCCAACAAGTGTCGAGTTTGAATAAAAGCCTTTTGTGAGGAATAGCACACAGTTGCTTGCTCATTTTAAGAGGCCTTCAAGTTGCATAACCAGACAACCATCCTGTCAACCTTGGATATTGTTTTTTTTTTGGAATAGCAACTTACTGTGGTGGTGCGGCAGAGCACAGTACAGTACAGGATTGTGCGGCGCAGGGTCAGGCACTTTGCTGATCAGTATTGACAGTTCACATGCTCACTCAACTTATTAATAAGCATGGCTCCCACTCACCACCAAATCTATTTATTCAACACACAAGCATTAAGAACATTTACACAGTATTTATACAAATTCATATAGTCAATTATTTGCTATACAATAGTCAGTTACCTACATTCAATCTATGACCACTTAAGCATCACCATACATCAATGTGTACCATCTTTACCTAGTCATACTGTACATCCCTATATGCAATGTTATACAATTCTGTTACACATCCCTATGCAACCATTATATACACTCCATAACAGCTATACATCTCTATATACATTTAAAATCAATCCTTAGTCATGTATCCCTAAATACCATTACAAATAATTTTACCATTATACAGAACCCTTAACCAGCTATATATTATACAGTTGTGTACAGCCCTTAACTAGTTATACATTCCTATACACTATTATGTACATTAACCAGTCAGACATCCCTAATTAAATACATACACAACAATACATACAATTATTAGCCAGTTACATACCACTGTTCATTATAGTCAATCACTGGCAAGCAAACTATTTAGTCAGATAAGCTGTTTGTTGTGAAAGTGACACGGGCATGACTAAGCATTTTATCCAAAATTAAAGCACTTCCCAGACCTGGAAAAAAACACCATTAAAATTAAAGTCACCACAATCAATTGTGAGAGTGCAGAGATCACTGCTAACACTGCAAAGAGGAAGAGTTTGTGTGCTGTGCACACACATTGATCTCATTTTCTAAACATTTTTGAAATTGAGGAAGAAAAAGCTCTTTGGACAGGATTTTATTTAAACACCCTGCAAGTGAAAGTGAGGTGAAATGTTTAACTTAAGTAAATCTGATCTTTAATGTAAATACACTTCAAACAGTTTATTTCTTTACATTCTCTTTATGTAATATTGATGCATTAATTATATTTTTTTCTTATTTAAAACATTTTTGAGGGGCTGAAACAGATTGATAGCATTTTAATGGGGACATTTCATTTGATATATGAGCAAATTGAGTTATGAGATGCGGCACAATGAACTAAACTCGTAAGTCAAAAATCTACTTTAGGTACTTCAGATAACACTGGGTTTTGAGCTAGCATGTTAGGACAGGTGTTCTAGCTTTATTTTACAGAATTGGCAGGCTTATTCAAATGCGCAGAGTTCACAGTTCCCATACCTGCACATTTACCTTTGAAACAATGTTTAGCACAGTCCTCCCTTGTAAAACAGTCACAGTATGAAGATGGACCGAGAGAGATGAAAACCATTTAATTGCTTTGGTTTTGAGGCTTCAGGGATTGTAGTTTAAAGAGCTTACACCTGGCGCTGTGATTGGTCGAAGTTTTCTTTTCCCAGCAGATCGCTGCCCAATGCGTTACAACCACAGACAAGCTGTCTAGAGGGAGAATGCACCGACAGCTAAACTCAAAGACAAACAGCATATTTTGAAGTAGAGCTGGGCGATATGGCCAAAACTTTTCACAATAATTTTTTCTATATTGATCTCAATAATTATCACAACATTAAATTTTCTAACTCAGTTTAAAACAACATCTTCCTAAAAACAGACTAAATACATGAAATGTTACCATTTAAAATATTAAAATGTTTATTACCAGAACATATTGTAGCATCTGGCTGGACGCGTTGAAAGGATGGACGAGAAAGACGTTTACAGTCGTCGCTTTATTGTTGAAATTTACAATGATTGCTGTCGGCCGCAGCCACTCCATAGTAACAAACTAGAGCCAAGCTAACAAGCTAATGCTAGCACTCGGGCTGACACAGCAACCCCCCCCCTTCTCCCAAAAAGACTAGCACACAGCAACCTCGCCCGGCCCCGCTCTCCCCCAATCACATGCTTGTCAAACAGAACCATGCATTTTGGCGGTGCTGGTGAGGAGGAGCTAACAAGCAACAGTATTAAGACTTCTGAAATCACCATGAAGCTGCTCAGTAGAGGTGGGCGATGCTGAGAATTTTGGTATTGATCCGATACCAAGTAAATGCAGGGCCAGTATTGCTGATATCGATACTGATACTTTTAAATGTGTGACCCCACCAGGGAAAACCAGGCCAAAGTCACTGGGCAACTTAGAGGTATCATGTCACTCACATTAGCAACAAAACTTAGCCACTCGGTATTATTGCTGTAAATGAAAGATAGTCTCAGATATCTATCGGAAAACAAAACAGTCACAAAAAAGTTGTTTTGAAAGAAAAAAAAAAAAAAAATGACTTTGACCTGGTTTTCCCTGGCGGGGTCACATTTAAGCTTCATAGATCCAAAAGACATAGGATCAAATTTCGCCAAACATCGTACATAACTAAAGACTTTCACAATCAATTATTTGGTTATTTTAATGTCATTATTTATTAATTATACACTGCTCAAAAAAATTAAGGGAACACTTAAAACACAATGTAACTCCAAGTCAACCACACTTCTATGAAACCAACCTGTCCAGTTAGGAAACAACACTGATTGTGAATCAATTTTACCTGCTGTTGTGCAAATGGAACAGACAACAGGTAGAAAGGAGAGGCAATTAGCAAGACAACCCCTATGAAGGAGTGGTTCTGCAGGTGGTGACCACAGACCTTTTCTCTGTTCTCATCCTTTCTGGCTGATGTTTTGGTCACTTTTGCATTTTGTCAGTTCTCTCACCATAAAGACAGCATGAGGCGATGTCTACAACCCACAGAAGTTGCTCAGGTAGTGCAGCTCATCCAGGATGGCACATCAGTGCAAGCTGTGGCAAGAAGGTTTGCTGTACCTGTCAGCACAGTGTCCAGAGCATGGAGCAGATACCAGGGGACAGGCCAGAACACCAGGAGACATGGAGGGGGCCGTAGGAGGGCAACAACCCAGCAGAAGGACTGCTACCTCCGCCTTTGCGCAAGGAGGAACAGGAGGAGCAGAGCCAGAGCCCTGAAAAATGACCTCCAGCAGGCCACTAATATCCATGTTTCTGCTCAAACTGTCAGAAACGGACTCCATGAGGGTGGTATGAGATTTTGAGTATGATTCCAAATCCAGACCGCCAAGGGGTAATAATTTTGATTTACATTGATCATTTTTATGTAATTTTGTTCTTAACACATTCCCCTATGCAATAAAAGATTTTCAACTGGAATATTTTATTGAGATCTAGGACGTGTTATTTTAGCGTTCCCTTTATATTTTTTGTGTATATTTTTTTGAGTTGGCCCCAGTAACATACGACTTAAGTAACATGCACTTTGAAAGTTAATATGAACTGATGCTGAAGATGACCACGCTGCTAGACTGCAAGTCCTCTGCCAATGACTTAAGTCTCTGGGTTGAGGATCTGGGTCTGTCGGGAATGGGGTATGTTTCTCCTCTCTGTTTCTGCAGCTCCGCGTTTTCTGCTGCATGGTTCTTCATGTGCTTGTAGAGGTTTGTTGTGTTTCCACTGTATTTAACAGCCCTGTTGCAAACTACACAGCTTGATTTAGTTTCATTTTCTGCAATAAAATAAAGCCAAACGACACTTCTCTTCCTCCAAGACATTTCAATACTCCGGTGGTGTCTCTCCGTACTGTGGCGTGTCGACTCGAGGAGCACGCTGAGTGGGCGAGTCAGGCTGAGCCTACCTGCATGGCTATTTTGTTGGCGCCGCTGAACCACATGATGGTGCAACAACAAAAGACGAGAGGGGGGAGGACTTGGCGTTAAAACAGGCACAGCTTAAGTGTAAAGGTAAAGCAGGTATCGTAAACGTAAATGTAAATCTGTAAATGAAACTAAAATCGTACATTAAAAAAACAAACTGCTGCTGCTTAACGCAGATCTGCTCACCACCGTCTATGTAAATCCACCCTTTAGTAAGTAAGCATGCAAAGTGTGAAAAACATAAATGATTTCTTTTTAACAAATTTAATAAAATGATAAAGTGCAAAAGTTATCATCCTTCACCAAAAACTACTGATTTAATGCAATTGCAAATGTGTAGTTTTCGTCTGAAGTGATGTCGTAATATCCTGCCCCCCTAGCCAATAAGTGTTGAGCCCCACCCCCCATCAAAAAAGGGTCAAAAATAAAAATGAGAAGCAAAAATTTAAGTATTATTTACAACCAATATTTTTTGTTTATGATTGTTTTTAATTTACAATTTTACAGTTTCATTTACAGATTTACATTTACGATACCTGCCTTACGTTTACGCTTAAGCTGAGCCTGTTTTGATGCCATAGGAGGGTGCGCTGCTCCGTTCTGTGTGACAGCCTGTTTGAAGAATCCGCATGTGCAGCAGCCAGTGTGTGGGAGAGAAATAAAAGCTAGAGTATCGAATTTTTTTTTTTTTTTTTTTTTTTACACGAGTATTGTTCGATATCAATACTAGCGTTGGTATTGATATTATCGATATTTGGAATGATCTGCCCACCTCTACTGCTTAGATGTGAAATGGAAACGAACGTTAATGCTTATCGAATTCTGTTGTCCCAGCTTATAGACATTGAGGGAAAAATTTTTGTGAAAAAAAATATCGTTTTTTTGCTTAATAATATTGCTTAATACTATTTTGAAGTGACAAATCGTAGCAGCACAATTTGATGTCTAAATGCATATATTGCACAAGATGCGTAAAATTTAAATCTGCATAACACTTGACAGTTGATTAAAAAATATATCAGATTGATGAAAAAAGCGATATAATAGACGATTGTAAAAATAAACGATAGTTGCAGCCGTATTCGTAAGTTTAACTAAACTGATGAGAATATGCTAGTTTGTAAAGTTCTTCTAGCAGACGGCCGGAGGTGCGCGAAAACAATGCGCGTGAAACAGAGGTATAAACAAACCCAAGTGGGCAGCATTTCACACAGTGGAACAGTGTGATAAACTCACATTTGGGACTGCTGCAGCTGCATTAGCGGTATTTCCACTTAGATTATGGCAAATCCAGATGACGATAGAGTTTTGATCAATGGAGAGTGCCTCAGTTGAAAGATATTTTAGGAAAAAGAATTTGGCTGCGAGTGGAAGCAAGAGTGTGTTGGTGGCACGTTGTTTTGTTGCATGGGAGCTGAAACTGCCCATTGTACAGACTGATCAAGAATGTGCTAATGAAGTTGACAAAAATGTCGAAAATGCACTGGATGCTCCAGAAGGGAAATTACCTGATCCCAGCACTCTAAACTCATGGCTATATGAAGATGAGGGAATGAAACTGTGGCCACCAGTGTTTATACAGGACATAGGTTAGTAAAATCTTAACTGCCTATCATCGACAACTTTTGTAATTTTAATTAGGCCTATAATATAGCCTAATGTATTATTTTAATGTGAATATATTTATTTATATAACCATGTCATATACACACAATAAATAAAACTGTTAAAAGTTTACATTTCACTGTCACTTTTTGGGTATGTAATGAAATCCTACTGGGCTAGTAGCAGCACAATTTGACTACAGTCTACTGACTAACATGATCATGGCAGCAGCAGCATGCTGTGCAACACACGGGGCTGGAAATATTATATTTTAATGTCAACTATCCTTAACTTCATTGTCAAGTGTTAAAAATGGAAACAAGAAAGTATGCTTGCCTCTTCTGTTAACACAGTAAATATGTAAATAGGCCTGCAGACTTTAATTTCGTAAGTATAAAACAAACGTGATACATGTGCAGTGGGTTTGTTTATACCCCTGCAGCAGACGACACGCATCGTGATGCACTTCCGGTCTACACATTCCTATTTGGCTTATTAAATACACAGTGGACAATACTCACTTTTCTGCCAGTCAGCATTGCGGACACCTCCATCAGCGGTATTGTGGCGGGGGGCGGCCTGAATGTGAACGGTAGAGTAATGACCGTGAGTTTGGTAAGTTTACCGGCCACCACATCGAAGTCATCAGGACTTCTGAAATCTGGAGAAGATAAAAATGCACATTAATACACACGGTCCGTATTGTGATGTTACAATATTTTTGTAGAGGGACTGACCTTTTCGGACGTTTGTCAGACACACCGCGGTGCCGCTGTTCGCTGCCCGCCGAAAGAGGGTTATTTTTTCCCAACTGAATATCATGATGTCGTGATAGTGCTCCCGGCCGGTTTGGAGCACGGCGTTAAACATGCTTGCGTTTTTGACGGAGAAGCGTATAGGCGAGACTGAGTGGATGTAGCCCATGACCATCTCCAGCTCTACTCTTGGTTGTTTGGGTGGTGTTGCCATCGTGCAGAATTGAACAGGTTAGTCAGTGAAAAGTCCTACCGGTCGCTGCAGAGCCAAAGGTCCAGTGGAAGTGGTTAAATCTGGCATATTCAAGGGGAATGAAAGCAAATAAGATAGTGCTGCATAACATTTTCCTTTTCCATAAATGCTTTAAGTAATTATTTTTGCTTGGTAACGTTAACTGAAATCCCGATGCGAATGCTAGCCAACGCATACGCGACTTTCAGCCTAACTAGCTAGCGTTAGCCAACTAGCTCAGCTAGCTAGGTCGCCTCTTGAACACGAAACAGTTTAATACATGCGTGGCTGGCAAATCTAATTTCACTTAGAAAATAGTCTATATGAAACATAATTCGCAAATTCCATCTATACATATATCGACAACTTTATTAATCGCAGTGGGAAATGCACAAATGACAGTCACCTACTCTACACTTAACAGCAATTAACATTTACATTTACCTGTAGCATAGGAGAAGAAAGTGCGCGAATTTCCCACCATTCTATATAGACCTAGACTAATCCATATTGGCTGTAGCAGAAGGGGGATCCAAGGACATTAATAAAATAAAAACATTATTATTTCTTAACATCAAAATGACAATGACTAAACACTCTCCTTTGAATGCACACATGTATGTATATATTAAACTCAGCATGTATATTTTAAACATTTTGTAAATTAGGAGACAGAAAGGTTTAAGGCCGACCTCAGACCAATTAGCATATTTGTTTAGCATAAAGGGGAGGAGCTAAGCTCTTTTCATTAGAGGTGGGCGGATCGATCCTAATATCGATACCAACGCTGGTATTGATATTGAGCAATACTCGTGTAAAAAGATCGATACTCAAGCTTTTTTCTCTCCCGCACGCACTGACTGCTGCGCACGCGGATTCATCAAAGTCTACACTCTGTCAGAGCAGCGCTGCGCTGCGTCACACAGCCCCCCCCGTCGCTCCGCCCCCCGTCGCTCCGCCCCCCTTTTGTCTTTTGCTGTTGCACTGTCACGTCGCTCAGCGGTGCCAGCCAAACAGCCATTCAGGGCTCAGCCTGGCCCGCCCACTCAGTGCTCTCCTCAAAGATTGTTTTAATAAGCTTTAAGTTATATTTTTTACATTCTTTATTTAAGAAAAAACATAGAGAAGTGTACTGAAAGGAATAAATTTCTTATTTTTGTATTATTTTATTTTATTGTTCGACTTGAAAAACAATAAGTTTGAAACTGTTTACAGTATTTGTTGTGGTGTGTTAATTTTGATGTATTGTGGTTTGTCAGCCTTCTACAGCCTTGTCAGATTTTGTTTTAAGTTGTGTTGAGTGATATTTTTTACACTCTGTTAAGAAGAAACAGAATTGCACTGAAAGGAAGAAAAATTATTATTTTTTATTTTTCCTAAGAACAATTCTATTTGAAAAAAGAAACAAAGAAAGAAAAAAAACTAGAAAAGATGTCTAGTTAGGGGTGTATTTTTATTTTATTTTTGTATTGTGGTTTCTCCTTTTCTACCTCAAAAAAGATTTATATTCCTAATGTTAAAGCAAACTTTATTTAAACTTTTGTTTGTAAACAAAAATGTTGATTATGATAAAGTATTTTGTTGTCACCTACAATGTTTGGTGAAATTCTATCCTAGGTCTTTTGGATCCTTTGGATCTATGAAGCTTAAATATTAAAAAGTATTGGTATCAATATTGGTGATACTGGCCCTGCATTTACTTGGTATCAGATCGATACCAAAATTCCCGGTATCGCCCACCTCTACTTTTCATGGCTTGCAGTCACATGGTTTTTGCTGTGGTCGCCGCAGAGCAGAAACGATACTCAGGAAAAAAATCAATTGGATATGACCCATATTTATTATCACCTAAGTTTTTTCGACTGCTGGCCTCGTCGGATGCACCGCCAAACCTGTCGTTTCATAATATTTACATATACTTAATTCATAACCCTTCGCCTTATTCAGGACAAGGTTTGAAAAAATAATATTATGAGAATAACGTTATACTTTAATATCTGATTTACCAATAAAGAAATACTCAGTCTGCTGGCCTCGTGGGCAGTGACCGACTACCGGGTTCCTTCATAATCAATCATCTTGATTACCATTCTCATAGTCTCCTGTGAAACTACACGCCCTTTGATCTGTTCCATTCAAAGTTTGATTATATTTTAATTAAGATATGACAAGGTATTCTGACTGAAGTAAGAGGTAACAGAAATATTAGTGACCAGCTGTGATTAACCTTAATTACAAACCTTAAGCTGTTGAATGGAACCACTAAACGTGAATGGTGTTAAGACTGTGAGTCATAATGCATTGAAATTTGTAAATACACTATGTTGCCAAAACTGTTTGTTCTTAATAGATGTTTTTATTCTTCTTGAATGGCTTAATTTGTCTGCCATTTCTGTTATAATAAATTAATGCTTAAACAGCTGTAGTTGTTTGTTTGGATCAATAAGATGTGATAGAATCTCCTTCTACATTTTGTTGGTAGATCCAACTACAAAGCAACAAACTGAGTAGGGGTGGCTTTCTTGTATATATTAATCATTTTACAGTTTAATTAAGGCATTTAGCAGACAGCCTTATCCAGAGATACTTATGAAAATGCTTTGTTTCTGAATGTTTTTAAATTGAAGAACCCCTAAAAGTTACTTGAGGAACTTATACTTTTAACAGAGTACTAAAATCTTAAACGGCTCACGGTACAGACTGCCCAGTAACAGAATCTACAGCTAGGTTGGAGTGTCTAATAGAGTGGACACAGTGTTTAAAAACTTCAGCAGCTCTGCTGTTTCTGATCCACTCATACCAGCACAACACACACTAATCACTATTTCAGTGCCACTTCAGTACTGAGAATGACCCACCACCCAAATAATAGCTGCTCTGTATTGGTCCTGTGGGGTCCTGACCATATGATCAGTGGAGCTGAAAAATGACAGCAAGTGCATATATAAAAGTATAGTTTCCTTGAAGAACTTTTAGGTGTTCTTCAATTTGAAACTGTGGAGGAACCACTAAAGGTGCTTTGAGGAACCTCCAAGAAAGCTTAAGGTGCTTCAGGGAACCTTTTCTTCTCAAAACATTAGGTGGTTTCTGAAAGCACACTGAGGGGTTCCTCAGCAGTATAAAACTGAATAACCCCTAAAAGTTCCTGAAGGAACAATAGGAAGAGCTAATCACATATTATTTTTCTGTGCATTTGGTTTGGGGAGCCATGTCATCTGCTGGTGTTGGTCTACTGTTTCATATCAAGTCCAAAGTCAGTGCAAGCAATACAAAAAAAGCGATTGTGTTTATTTTAGATAATTAGATAATCACAATTACTTTCCACAGATGCTCTTTCACAGTAATGTTTATTTTACAATAAACAAAGTGACATTTTTATTGTTATGTTAAAGTAAGTAAATGGAAATAAAAGTAGAATTAATTGCTTAAAACTTATAGCTGCCCATAGTTTACAGTGATACTACACTTGAAAACATGTCCTGTAATGAACCACACACTGGCCTATTTAGGTTAATATTGTGTTCTAGTGTTTGTTAACAATGTCACAGATGTAGTTCTAAAGGTAATAAAATAGAAAATACAAACAGTTAAAATGAACACCTCGCTCCTTTTTCTCACAACATGCCCTTCTCCACAAGGTGGCGATATTTACTAAATCAAGATTTTTCATTTTGTATGAAGTCTAAAAGCAAAGGAAAACCTGTTTTTTCCATAAAGTGATTTGGCTTTTTTTGTTATTTCTGTGGTTTCACATTTATTAGTAAATAATTGTGTTATAAAGTATTAAGTCACAGAGGGCAGATCTCTAAATTCAAGAGCATTAAGGACTTTTTCATGCATAAATTATAAAGAAAATAATTAATCTCCTATCTGGCTTCACTCAGGTGATAACATACACATTAACATTCAAATATAAGAGATATATTACCAAAAATAACTTTACACTTTACACATAACAGCACAGTTTTTGAGTGTATCTCCCTGTAATTTACAGTATAATTTCCAGAAATTATGAATAATTACATATAAAACACTTACTGGTTCCTACTGATACTTAAACATAGGGACAGGGTAAGAAAACTATATGATGTCTTTAATAACACTGACTAGTCTGTGAGAGCTTAACTAAGATCAGGAAAGTTTTTTATGATGTGTTTTTATAGTAACAGCTGGATAATTTTTTGGTGACTATTCAGTGCTAGTATTTGATAGAAACATTTTTGTTTGAACACATCTGAGTTTATTGCAAAAATATGTAAATATGATGGTTTGCATCATTCCTTTAAGAATGTAATACCACTTTTCTCAAAGACCTGCTGTGTGAGGTTATGCAACCAAGACTGTCCAGTCAAGACCTGTTTGTAGTCTTTAGTTTCAACTGCAGCTGTGAGACTAACATCTATAACAATCACTGGAACTCAACAGTCACCTGAAATAACGCAGCTGTTACTGTAAAAATACATCATCCAGTTACTAATGAAGGCCTCACAGACTAGTCATGTGATTTAGGACACAGTACTAATTTCTTCTGCTGTATAATTTAAGCTCCATTAGGAGCCAGTACATGTTTAAAGTCCTGATACATAAGAGGAAGTTACACTGTAATCTACAGGCAGTTATACAGGCTGGGTTTTTAACATAAAACTGGACTGGATTATAAAGCATTTCCAAAATATATTTCCAAATGAATATTTAAATGCCCTGTGTTTCTCCAGAACATCCTCTCTTCTGTTTGGGTCTTCAGACTTCTAAATGGCTTGATCATGATTCCTCTGATTGTATCCATCCATCTTGTTACAGGTTCTCTTCCTCTTTTACCACCAACTGTTCCAGCATAACTATTCTCAAGTGAGCTGGTTCTTCTCATAATGTGTACAAAATAAGAGATCTTCAGTTTGGTTCTCTGGGCTTGTTGTGAAATCTGATTTTTGATTTGGTCATTTATTTTTAAACCTTTTAAACCAAGGAGTCCAATGTTTTCTCAGATGAGTTGTCCAACACCACGTTTTCTCTCTTGCTATTGTCCAGCTTTCAGATCCATAAAGATCCACAGAGAAGACCACAATCTTACACTACATACATAAATGTAAGTTTTCAAGAATATGAATAGACATCATCTTTGTTAAGAAAAACGGTTTAAAATCTACATTTGCTGAAGTCACATTTTCTTTTTTCAGTATAATAAGAAAGTGGTTCATTAGCTAATTAAGCGAAGGCTACTAATCACACCAGTCAGGAGGGAGAAAATGCTCAAATAGGCATGAAATTGCATTCACCTTGTGTGACCTAATTACAGCCACCAGCACGTCTCACCAGATGCCCCCTTTCTGGGTTGTTTTTATGTCAAGTATGGAGGGCAGAGTTTTCAGTTAACGCTTCATGTCTCTTTTAGTGACCTCATCGGTCAGTATGTATCTATTAGCCAAGCCAGTCATTTGACAGGGAATGTCTTATCCTTTCTTAAATTAGTACTCATTTGTATTTGTAATGAAGTACTTTCAGTCATTTCTGTTACAATGAGCAGTGCTTTTCAGGCATGTATATTTCTCCTTATTCTGCTCTATACAGTTTATTATGGCTTAATGATATCAGCTGTACTAGAACATTGCTCATAATAAACCTTTAAACCACAGGTTCCAAAACTATTCAGGCAAACCATCCCAAATGTACATTTTCTGTGACTCAAGCATTTTGACCATCTTACATTTTATAATTTATATAAATAAATTCATATTATATATTATTTATATTAGCTACTCGTTGTTCACCTCAGTAGAGGTTTATGAAGCATTTTCTTTTTTTCCTTATGAAGTCTGTAAAATGTATTTTCAGATTTTTTGATGTTTAGAGAATGTTTCCATACCAGAGGTGTGTGTGTGTTTTGGTGTTTATAAACACAAACACAAAACAAATTATATTGTTTATTGAGAATAATGAGTTAATTGCAATACAACTTACCAGTTATGCTTCCACATTTCCCAGTATATCTATCTTTCTTTAAAATGTTCTATATATGAACCTCTAGTACATCTACTAGTGCATCTCCCAAAATTAAAATAATGAAAAAGCTCTTAATTAAATTCAAAAGGTTAACTCTAATATATTTAATATTCATTACATGTAAAGTGACATTTTAAGTTTTTTGTTTTAATGTTGATACTGTGTGAATAGTAATTTATTCTAATAATTTGAGATTGGATTCTATATTTCTATTGGAGTTATAAGTCATACTGGCAGTGAAGCAATAAAGGCATGAAATATGTCACTTTATGTGTAGTGAATATAAACTATATGACAGTTTAGCTTTTTAAATTAAATTATGAACAAAAATGAACTTTTTCACAATATTTATTGATTCCGAATGTTTTGTTGTAGCACTGTATACAATAGAATATATAAAACATTAAAGTCAGTTTTCTTCAGAAGGGCCCAAATGATCTTTTAACGTAAATTTTATTTCTATTTGTGTTTTTTTTCCAGAAGGTAAGAATTACTAGCTAAGGTTAACATAGTTACCTGAGGGATGTTCCACAAAGCAGGATTTCTAAATTAGCCAGATAACTTTAGATAATTGCCCATTAGGTGCTGTTGCTATATTCTTATTTTACAGGTTTGACTTTAGGCTTAATTTATCTGGCTAAACTGAGAAATCCTGCTTTGTGAAGCATCCACATATAGTGCTAGCAGTTCCAGTGAGTTTTGTTGTTGTAGTGAAATATTTGTTAGCTTGGCTTATGACTTTGGCTTATGACTTCACATGGACACAATGTGGTCTATCAAATAATATAGTAATATACATTTTTGTAAAATAGAACGTATTGAGAGCTACAGAGCAGATATTAAGTCATGCAGTTTACTGTTAAGAGATCAGTGCTCATTCCTTCATATCATCTGCTGGTGAAAATTTGCTAAATCCTGCTAAATCCTGCCTAAGAGTATTACTGAGATAATAGAGCATCTCACTTTCCTTTTTTAAAGGAATTAAATTCTGATCTACAGCACTAATCTGTGCACACATGGCATGGGGAAATGTAGAATCACACTAAACACACAAACCTGCCCCTGATTCTGACATATGGCAGTTCCTAGATATTGTACCGGCTCCAGACAAGCCCGTCACGTGACTGAAGTGAAGGCAGTTGAACATGTCTGGTCCAGGCCTTTTAGACAAGACATGGAGCAGCTGTCCAACCATGCCAATCTGCAATCAATGAATCAAACTGGTAGATGGATTTCATATGCCTAATTGAACAGCACAATTACTTGTCCACTGCAAAACGACCAGACAGCATGAGCGTATATGGCTCATCTGGGACATGCATTATTTAGACATTTTTATGTCTGTATTAAGGTAACAGAAATACTCCAATAGAGGCCAGTTGGGTATTGTTATGAACTTGACAGGCCTACACACACACACACACACACACACTCATACAGTATATATACAAACAGTTTTATATAATTGTATAGACAGACCGACAGACAGCTAGATAGAGCACTGCACCCTATGTGGGCCTGCCTGGCTTAGGGAGGGGTAAATCACAATGGATTGGGGTTGATGACCTGGTCTGAATCAAATCTTTGCTGTGTGCTTCACTCTTAACAGATGGAAACAGACATCTAGCCAAACACTTCTGTCTGCTGTAGCTCCTCTGAGACACTCAGATCAATTATTTATATCTCATGCAGTGAAGCTCCCCAATATGTGACAGCCACTGTCTCTCAAAATGAGCTCCGGTCATAGGAATTATTTAGAGAGACAAACCAGAGAACAAAACATTCACTCATCTGCCACCTGATATATGGTCAGATGAGAAAGTTAGACTGTTTGAAATGTTTAAATACAGTTAAATACAGCTGAGTAATACAATTAGTGTTAATTACTAATTATCAGTTGCTAGTATTAACATTAGCAAATTACATGAAGCCCAGTATCAGTACTATTGCTATTATTATTATTATTATTATTATTAGTAGTAGTAGTAGTAGTAGTATTGTACAGAGTGCCACATCAAAAATGTTTAATATTGTGAAAAATGTTCATTGTTGTTCGTAGTTAAATAAAAAGATTTGTAGTTCATGAAAATCAGAAGATTGATGATCAGAATATTATTTCATTTGGAGTAAATTACTGTTCAGACAGTATCAACATTACAAGAAAATACTTCACGTCACTGTAGCTGTAATGAATATAAAATATATTACCTTTTTGAAAAAGTTATGAACAAATATTATATACCTATTGCAGAATTTTAAAATTATTAGATGCACTTCTATAATGCAGTTTTATAAGCAGTGAGTGTATATCTCATGGATATATGAATTATTATTTACCTATTTAACTTATTATTTATTTTATTATATGTGTTATTTTGAAGCACAAATGACAGATCTATTTAATCTTATCTAATCTAATCTAAATATCTGACACACCACAGTTATGAGGTGCTGAGTATTTGATTCCTCATTTGTACTGCCAATGACTGAATCTAAACAACAAAAATAATGGAATAAATGACATTTTCTATAAATGCTTACAAATTTAATCAAGTGGTGCTTTCGGTCATTGGCCCCTAGTGAGTTAAAGTGCCTAGCCAGATGGTTAGGTTTTTAATGCATGGCTTTCAGGAAACCCAAAGGCTGATAGCCCTGCCAAAGTTAATTGGAATGTCATTAAAGTTTGAGTGGGTGGTGTGGGGTGAGGGGTGGGCTGTGTGTATTAGTTTTTTCTGTCGATTAGGGCCACATCTCTCTCTGTGTGTGTGTGTGTGTTTCAGTATAGTTTTTGGATGGGGCAACAGGATGGGGCTCCACCTGCTGCCACCTGTCAGTACTCCAGGCCTATATAAGCATCATCTCTCCTCCTCAAAGCCAAATCTGATTAATGCTTTGACACATCACAGTGGACCCAGTGGAGCCTGCTGATTCTGAAAGAAGCCTCTTCTTGATGCAGGACGGCACCGGTCCTTGTGGAAGCATGAAGCCTCACAGACCAAGCTGTGCAGATTCAGGCTCTGAGAGCGACTCCCGAGAGCTGGAGAAATGTGAGAGTGCCATGCGGAGGAGGATGGCAGCGAATGCTAGAGAGAGGAAGAGGATGCAGGGCTTGAATACGGCCTTTGACCGGCTCCGCAAAGTGGTCCCCCAGTGGGGACAGGACAAGAAACTGTCAAAGTACGAGACCTTGCAGATGGCTCTGAGCTACATTGTAGCCCTCAACCGGATCCTGACTGATTCCAGCAGACACAGCACCCCTCACAGGCAGTGGCTGGATATTGAGTTTGATGGCCTGGAGTCAGAGAGCTATCCTTGCATTGTGAGGTACAGCTCACCCACTGAAAACGAACACATGCATTCTACCTTCTACCATTACGAGGGCCCCCAAGTGCCTACATAGACTGAGATCTACTGGAGTGTCTTTACTTCTAAAGATATGGGAGTCAGTAAATACATTTGTATTACATTATGTTTACTTGATCAGATGGATTTTGTTAGCATGGACTGATTATATTTTTGATAAGTTGGTCCAGAAAGTGCATTTATAGGCCTAGAGTATTTATTTTTGTATGAAATTATCTTTATCAATAATAGTGATAATTGTAGACCAGTCAAAAGCTCAAACCTTGTCTTGCTTTGTATCAAATAATTTTTGACCCCCTGGAAGTGGGTGTCTGTACAGCTTAGTCAAAGCTTCTATTTTTGATGTTACTGATTAGAATTTATTCACATCCAACATAACCAGCTTAATTTGGGCGATTTTCAGAATTGTTTACTGACTATTTGAATGTGTATACACTCAATGAATGTGTTACATTGAAAATGTGTTCTGTCCAAATATTTTTAATGTTTTGTACAGTTTTTAGTTCTTGAGCACCAAAATAAATCTGAATGATCTAAATCAATGTGTTATTTTTGCATGTTTACTGTTATAACACCATTAAAATATAAATAAGTTCATTATTAGTTGATTAAATATACATAAGATATAATCATAGTCTAATTATAACATTATCACCACTTATTGCTTTTTTTATTTCTCAGGTCAACCCAATGCAGATGTTTAAGTAGATACAATACTGTAATGTCTTTGGCACCCCTAGAAAATGAATTCTAAAAAGCTATACTAGTGCATTTGTATGTGCTCTAATAACACTAATATTAGAAAAAGTTATAATATTAATACACCAAGTAGCAGTTATATGTACTAATGTGTTTAACCCTTTCCTGCACTCTCCTCTTGATAGTCTGGCATTATTTGTATAATCCAGTACCTGCTCTGGTTAATCAGTACTTCATTATGTTAAATTAAGTCAGTGCAGCTGAATGTGATGTGAACACCTGGAACCAAACTGTTCTT
>BRDA01086944.1:0-16678 GCA_036984385.1 Crenuchus spilurus
AAACGATCTGTCACTGACTTTTCTATTGAGTTTCGTACTCTCGCTGCTGCTGCTGGATGGCCCGAAGACCCACTTAAGATTTTGTTTAGACAAGGATTGAATGAAGAAATACAAACCGAGTTAGCATGTAGAGACGAGAACCTCAGCCTTGACCAACTGATAAAAATGAGCATTCGTCTTGATCATCTAATTAGAGAACGGAAACCAAAAATGAGAGTCTATGATCAAGCATTACCATCCAGTCAGCGCCCTGCCAGAGAAACGCCAGAGCCCATGCAGTGCGATTTCACATGGCTCACCCCTGCCGAGAAACAACACCGCTGGACGGAGGGACTCTGCTTATATTGTGGACAACCTGGACACATCGCCTTGAAATGTCCCAATAAACGCAAAGCGTCATCACCGGGAAAGCACATGGATAACCATAATCCATGTGCTAATGCGGTGAGTCTGCCCTCCATGGGTTTCATTTCTAAATCCATCGTTGTTCATGTGAATTTATACTGCTCTAATGGGTCTATTTATATTCCAGCACTAATCGACTGTGGAGCCGAAGGCAACTTCATTCGAGGTGATCTAGTAAAAGAAAACAACATCATTACTCATCTCACAACTAGATACCGTATCTCCACCTTGGATGGGGACCCCCTGGGATCCGGTTTTGTTGATCTTCAAACCCACCCTGTTCGCATGACCATGGCTCCCCATCACCAAGAACTTATCCAGTTTTATGTACTGGAAACATCCAAATTCCAACTTATATTAGGGCTGCCGTGGCTAGAAAAACACGACCCAGTCATCTCTTGGAGAGAACGGAGAATTATTTCATGGTCTTCCTATTGTAGTAGTCATTGTATTGACCCCACTAAACTCAGTGTCTCTACCTCTTCCGTAGAAAGTCCGAAAATCACACAACCCTTGAACATTCCTAAAGAATATAAAGATCTTGAAGAGGTATTTGGCAACCCGGCCGCTCACGGATTACCCCCTCATCGGAGACACGACTGCGCTATTGATTTTATTGACAATCCTGTCCTACCCCGAGCCAAAGCATATCCTCTGTCTCAAACTGAAGACATACACACATATATAACATCCTGTTCTGTCTGTGCTAAGTGCAAAACACCCAAAACCCTTCCCGCGGGCAAACTGGTCCCCTTACCCATACCTGAACGACCATGGTCGCACATAGCAATAGACTTCGTCACGGATTTACCACCTTCTGAGGGCTTCACAGTAATTATGACTGTCCTTGATTGTTTCTCCAAAGCAGTCAAATTTGTCCCATTCCAAACCATCCCCACAGCTTTCCAGACAGCCAAGGCTTTGTTTCTCCATGTTTTCAGAAATTTTGGGATCCCAGAAAACATCCTTTCTGACCGAGGCCCTCAGTTTACTTCACATGTCTGTTCTGCATTTTTCGAGTACTTAGGAGTCACTGTCAGTCTCACTTCCGGCTATCATCCTCAGACTAACGGTCAGTGTGAGAGAATGAACCAAGAACTGGCCAAATTCCTTAGAATCTATTGCCACAACAATACTTCTGACTGGGCCCAATATATTGTCTGGGCCGAAATAGCTCAAAACTCCCTTGTCTCCTCCGCTACTGGACTCACCCCTTTCAAGTGCCTCCTAGGCTTCCAGCCACCTCTCGCACCATGGACTGCCATTACATCAGATATCCCTGCAGTGGACGACTGGATGCACCGCAGTGAGCAGGTCTGGGAGGAGACTCACACCCACATAGAGGCAGCTCTCCACAAGAACAAGCACTACGCTGACCTCCATCGCGCTGAGACACCAACCTACGAAGTAGGAGATCAAGTCTGGCTCTCTACTCGTGACATTAAGGGAAGTACCAAGTTAAATGAGAAATATATAGGTCCTTTCCCTATATCTAGAAAAATCAATGAAGTTACTTATAAACTGACACTTCCAGCTCACTATCGGATTTCTAACACTTTTCATGTCTCCCTGCTTAAGCCTGTCGTGCCTGGACCGTTGGAGGATTCTCCTCCTGAGGACATTCCTGAGCAGCAGTCTGACGGATCTGGCAACCGCATCTATCCTATCCGCTCACTGCTGCGGTCCCGCCGCCGTGGCAGTCAGCTCCAGTACCTTGTCGACTTGGAGGGATATGGCCCGGAGGAGCAATCGTGGGTCCCAGCCTCCGACATCCTCGACCCTGCCCTGCTGGCGGACTTTCACCACAGTCATCCCGCACAGCCAGCGCCCCGGCCCCGGGGGCGACCTCGTGTGTTCCGGCCGTCTGCCGCCAGCCGTAGATCTTCGTGGGGGTGATGTCAGGAATCGCCGCTCCTCTCAGAACTCCATCACCCAGAATGCACCTCCACTTCCTCAAACCACCTCCACCAATCACAGTACAGTCCGAAGGTCATCATCACCCGAATTCTGAACACCTGTTATTCATCTCACCCTGCCTATATAAACCCTCACTTCCTGCACTTCCATGCGAAGTATTGCCAATCCATTGTCATTACCGAGCGTTCTTTCTTGTATCTAGCCTTGTCTTGTTTATCCTGATTTTGATTCTCTGTTTTTGACCCTGCCTTCGCCTTTTGTCTTGGATACCTCTGCCTGTGTATATTGATCTCTGGTTTGACCTTGCTCTGCCTAGCGACGCCTCTCTTGTCTAGCCCTCCTGTTTTTGAATGCCTTTGTCTGGTTCATGTCATTTGTGTATCGATCTGCATTTTCAGTAAACATACAGTTTTTACATACTTTGGTCTCGAACTCCATTCCTCACAGTAAAAAATACTGTACATTTTCTGAGCTTATATATTAAAAATGTGGTGGTTTATTGAGATGTTTCAGTGATTACTGTTGGTTATCAAACACACAGCAGGCCCTGCCTCCTATTCACCATGTCTGAATATGAACTATGGTGGCTCCATGTGCAGAATCAAATACTCCACCAAGCAGGAATGTGCACAGATTATTCCCTGCTGTTTGTATTCAACAATTAAGATTTACACTTTGCCCTGATTGTGAATTGGTATGAAGAATACATTTACAGATAGAATTAAAATATTGATTATAGATGTCTTATGTGATATAACAAAACTGATCAAAGTGGGAAAGGCAGTGGCTATTTTAAAATGTGGGATGTTCTCTTTTGTTTACTGGGAGGATAAATTTTTTTTGCTTCCCACCTCAAACTGAGCCCTGATATGTGATTTAAAAAGAACAGTATTGTTATATGCAATGCCTTTTAACAATTTGATATGTAGCTTTTCTGCCTGTGGCAGATTATTGCAAAATTAGGAATGTAAAATAAAAGTTGATTTGATTTTAATGTGAATATGAGCAACAAAAGTGTGGTAAACTATTTTAATTTAGGTAAACATTCCTGTTATTCATTTAAGATGATCTCATTTATATTAAAATAAATATATATAAATAATAATAATAATAATTAAATAAATATCTATTAGCATTGTTTTAACTTGAATAAGTCTTAACATCCAATCTAACCCTAATTGCAAATTCAATTCTAACTTTGGTCTAAACCCTAACTCAAACCATGATCACCTCAGTTTGGTAACAGTTTGAGCATCTGTCCAGTCCACACTGGATAATGCAAATTGACTGAAACTTACTGTTTCAATTAAACATATCAGCTTCTAAGAATGTCAAAATATTGTCTTGCCTTTGTGAATGTGTCATTGCATGCCTTGGGGGAAATACAAACCTCTTTTACTTTGTTTTGCATGTCATTTTCTTGCAGTCCTGTTGGAGGTGATAAGCTCCAGGTCTGTATCCAAACTACCAGCTCCAGGCTATAAAATGTCTGAAAAGGCCAGTGAAAACAAGCATTTGATAACTTTAACTGCTGTGGAGATCCACAGCAAGATGCCTAGCCATTGTGCATTCAGAAGCAGAGGGAGGGAGAAGTACTACCTGAAGCAATGTTGGGTTGAATTTGCTTCTCAGTCAGTCTTTCAGAGAAAAAAACCCCAAAAAGCTAGAGGGATGCCTACACACCTGCCAATTGTAAATTGTCAATATATTCAAGTTGAAAACCACTGGGAGTAAAGAAGAAAGCACTCATGGAAGACATTGCTTATGAGTTCACATGAGAAAGTACATGTGCATGCATCTCATTTTGATTTGAACTCATTTTACATGTCTTACTTTTAACTGTGTATCTTGGGCTCCCCTGGTTAAACTACATGTGGTCTCAAGCTACAATTTCACAGTTATAAACAAATGAATCTAAATGAAGTAATGACACACAAACAGTTCTACATTTCATGTCTTTTACTGACATGGAGTAAGAAAAATAAGTGAACCCTTGAAGTCAATAATAATATAAAATTTTCTGTAGCTGCAAACAGAATTTGGAGGACTATTTCTCCCTTCAAATGTGTTTAAATTTGTCAGTATTCCTGGGATGCTTCTAATGCACAGCCCTCTTCATGTCGTGCCACAGCAATACGATTATGGTCAGAACTTTGGTGAGGAATATTGTTTGTGTGGCAGGATAAAGGTGTATTTTTCGTATTTGGGCTACCCCTGTCAAGGATTATTGTTAGACATATGTATTAATTATGTACTTAGTATGCCTACTATATAAAAAAAACCTGGTGGACACCACCTCAGCCCCACCCCATCCAGGTCTGTATTCTGCTTCCAGGTAGGCACGCATTTGGGGTAAAATCTCTTCAAGTTGACGTGATTTTACTTGATGGTTTTCTTACCTTCTAGTTTTATGCCTGGGTTGCTAATGCTTGTATGCAGTCATATCAGAATATTATGACAACTCCATCCTTAGCTCAAAATAGTGATCTATGACTGTGGCACACTGATTGCTTTGTACCACGTGCTGGAGCCTCTATTTCTGTTTCTGTATGTGCAGGGCATGTAACAATTTCACTCTACCATCAATGGGCCATGGTGCACCACTGTTATGCCTATAAAAAACTCAATGTACAAGAAGTCCATTCTCAGTGCACATTCACTAAAATGGCTCTAAAACATCTCACAGAGTCAGTGGTTTCTGAGATGCTTACACCCTTCACCTGATACCACCTATTCTCATGCCCTTTTGGACATCTTTTGAATCATGTCTTTTACATCTCAGAGACACGTGGTGTTAAAATATGATGATAACAGGTAAGATTGTCATGCTACAACATAGACATGAGTTCTCAGACTTTACACTCAAGAGAAATGGAAAAAAGAACTCACAAACTCAAGCTTGATTTATTTCATTTACTATTTTTCAACCAGTCTCTTCAGCTCCAAACTCCAATGACCAAAAGAAAAGTAGCCACCAAAATGAAGGCAAGAGATAATGTTTTCATAGTGAAATGAAAAGTTATATATATATATATATATATATATATATATATATATATATATATATATATATATTTTTTTTTTTTTTTTATTTGAGGTCATCTGTCCATTTCTTTAATATTCATACACTGATGACACATTATACAAGAATGTCAGTGGGATTAAATATATAATTCAAAGCCTGTGCTCTTAAAAAGTGGACTGGCCTTTATGAGCCAATCACATGAAAGAAGGGGTTGTTAAGTGTTGAGAATTTATATCTCATAAGACAGTCAATGACACACCAAGCTTATAGCTGTAGTTGTGGAGGATGTGTGTGTGCGTGTCCCGCAGCTCTATAAATCAGGTGGGCCTAATTCACTGTCTTCACTGTCTTTGTGAGTGTGTGTGTCTGTGTAGGTGTTTGTGTGTGTGTGAGAGAGAAAGAGAGAGAGAGAGAGAGCTGAAAGATTGTGTTCTGATATGCTCTCCCTTTCTCTCTCTCATCAGAGCCTATAACTCATAGCCTTGTGGTATAAAAGCGGGATTCAGCAATCAATACGACTCATTCTGCTCTGCCTCTCTACACCTCAGCTGAATCTTTCTCTCTTTCTCTCATACAGTGTCAGTTTAGTGAGGTGAATGTATACTCTAAAAAATATCTCCTTCCTTGTCATGAAGAGCCATTTATTTGCATGTGCAGCAGTCCTTTTCAGTCTTTCAGTTCTCAAGTAGCACAAATTCTGCACCCTCTTTGACCACTGATAGGAATTTTACCCCTGCTAAGGGGCAGTGAGCACTAAGGGGCAGTGAGCACCCTTACCTATCCATGGTGCCCAATGAGAAGTTGGGAGTTAGGTGCCTTGCACTTTCAGTCATCACAGGATTGAATTAATGGGCTTCCGGTCACAATACTGATTCTCAAACCCCAAGTTGCATAAATAAGCAGAGACACATTTTTCAGAGCGAGTCAGACAACTGCACATTGTTTTTCTTGCAAAATGACACAATCTGTCATTCACATGATAATGACTTGGTAATTCCAGACATTTGATTGGATTCTTAGTGGCCAAGGCATGTGTGGAATGTAAATCTGAACAAAGACCTTTCACCTGATTGT
This sequence comes from Crenuchus spilurus, assembly GCA_036984385.1. Taxonomy (NCBI): domain Eukaryota; kingdom Metazoa; phylum Chordata; class Actinopteri; order Characiformes; family Crenuchidae; genus Crenuchus; species Crenuchus spilurus. The sequence goes on from BRDA01086944.1 coordinate 6,422, forward strand.
TCACACATATCTCATGAATATTCAATGTAGGTTAGCTTTAGAAATAAAACCATATATAATTTCTAAACACTGTAATGAGCAGTGTCTAGCCAATACCTTTTTTTTAAGTCTAAGTTTAGAGCAGATTTAATCAAATATAGATTTATGACACTCTTACTGTTTTGACACTGTTGTTGCTGAGTTTGTGCTGAACAAAAGCCTGTGTAACACTTTGTAAATAAAAAAATTTAAATGTGTGTAATTTGTAAAAATTCAAGACATGTCAGACTACATCAGAGTGTCTGAAATACCCTCAGACTCCAGAGTGTTAACCCTAATACTTATCAACTCAGTTGGTTCAATCACCAGATTGTTTGTTAATAAGGTCAACATATAGAAAAAGATAATCTACAACAGGCAACAGCAGCCTGTCCTAAAACATGATTAAAATGAGCACCTTAAGAAATGTTTGTAAGATGAATGGGACAAAATAACACCTGAAACATTTTCATCACTTGGTATCATAAGTGCTAAAATGTCATTTAAAGTGTTAATAACATTACAAAGTTGTAAATGCTTTACCATCCCAACTTCTTTTGGAATGTTTTCCAGGGATGGATGTATATTAACAAATGAAATGTAGCTGACCTGAGAAAACATGAAATATCTTGAGTTCATACTGTTCATACTCGCCACCAACCAAAAACATCATATATTGAAAATGCAGTCACAGGTTACACTTATTGGGTTAAATAGGAAAGAAAATGAATAACAAAGTAAGATCGGAAGAAGATTTACTTAGGAAAGATTTTGATAAGGTGAATAAAAGCCACACAGATTTCTTTTGCTGTTTTCACAGCTATGCGGGGAAATGGGAGTGAAGCCAGCAATGGCTCATCACTGAGTGCACAAGTACAGGCAAAAAGTGACATGAAATCTGACTGGTCTCATTCAAGTCATATGATCACAAATTGGATACATATCCAATCTAGGATCACACATGACAGTGACTTTTGACATCTACAGAGCCTTGGAAAGATCAGATGTGTCAAATTAAGGCAGACGTCAGTCACTTCAGCCTGTTATTGTGAATGTAACAGTTTTTATTGCCATTTTCTATACTGTCCCAACTTTTTTCCTGTTTGGGCTTGTAGAAATGATACCTGCTAAAATGGCAATGTGGTAAATATAGCTCCCCACTTGCCACCACATATGCTATTGATTGTCCATATGATGTTAAAGTATCTGTCTAAGAAACAACCAAGTAAACACCTGGTGAACTGTAGATGCTTCTGTGTAGAAGGTTGTAGGACAAAGATCGAGTTAGCTTCCTGTTTTATCTTAAATTGTACAGCAGTTACATTCAAGCATCTGGTAGGTTCAGGCACCTGAACAGAACTTCTTCACTATTTAGAAGGGAATGGGAAGTTAAAATAAGTTACCTATTGTGCTTTATGAACCACATCACCTTTTACATCACCTGCCATTCACTAGGTGCCCATCTTCTAAGGCCTCTACACAATAACTTTGTATCCCACCTAGAAAACCCCAGTCAGCTCACCCCACTCTGCCCTACAGGAACAAGATGTAAAAAAAAAAAAAACTTTTCATTTCACTATGAAAAGCATAAACTTTCTACCTCTATTTCTCCCACTTTATCAGGAACTAGTTCAATGATGTGATGAATAGAATGACACAGTGGCTGTGGATGTCAGATGATAGATCATTCTCAAACGGTAGCTCCTTTATCCTGGCCAGTAAACCTCACGGCCCATAACGGCGGGCCCAGCACAATGCCCAGACCAATACTTCTCCACAACACAGAGTGCAACACAATCAAGAGATTGATGTGCACCCAGGCAGTGACTGGTGTGAGATTTGCAATGGTGCTTTAAGAGGAGAAACTACTACTCTCTAGCACATCCCTTACAAACCCCGCGGGCCACATCCAGAGAACACATAAAATACATCTTCCTGTCTGTGGTCGGTGGTAGTGCTGATGCAGTTTGGTTTTCCAGTAGCCCTCATGAGGAGGGGTGCACGTTCATTGAGTCAGTTAGAGCTTTGAGTCCCTTTACAACATGAAGGTCAGCTCTACCTGAAGACCCTGACACGCTGGTCGCATTAAGTCTTTACCAACTGATTTAAGATTTGATCAGTCAAAGCCAGTTTTTGCTGATGCCCCTTTCAAGCCGAGGAGCAAAACTTGCCCAGAGATGCTCGTAAAACTGACCTGTTTACGTTTAAACAAGTGCATAAATCCTACACTGTTTGCTTCAAGCCAACAGGAATACAATCAAGGAGTGTAATGTAATTCAGTTTTGAAATTTCATCTAGTGCCTTTCATCTAGCATTTGAAATCTGAAGAAGATGACAAGAAAAAATAGGAGGTGTATCATCATATAGCATGCCAGTAACATCCTGTCAGGGCAGATGTCTGTAAATACAGTAGATACAGCATCTATGACCAACAGATGGCACTGTTCCATAGAGGAAAGACAAGCCTCAATGTTCCCAGCATGAGTGCTGCTGGTTTTTCACATTACAGTTTTGCTTAGATGTATTTGATAATTGATACATGCTTGTTTCAAGCACACCCACACTGGGTTATTCATGCACAGTTACGTAAATATTCTTGCAAATTGCTAGCATATTGCTTAAAAACCTTTTATACCAAATAAATCAGCACATCGTCTAGATTATCTCTGTGGCCTATAGTTAATCACTGCATGCACTACTGATTTGATTGAAACTTCTGAAATTATTCTATTTGTTCAGCTTAGTGATTTATTCCTTTTGCCAGCATACACACACTTTACGTATACTTCTAAAACTTGAACTGACCAAGCACACACTGACAAATCATGAAATTGTAACAGTATAATACTGTTGTTAGTAATGGTACCTTTGCAGGAACTAAGCAAGAACACATGAACAGAGCTGCATTAACACTATAAAATCACTATAATCAACTACTGAGGAATAATTGCTATTTACTCAGCAGTTAATAATAAACTGATTAAAGTAGTTCACTTTTAATTAGTCTCTTACACCATGTTATATTTTTTAGGTGTCTATGCCTAAATTTTGGGGACTTTTTACAGAAACTACATGAAATAAATTAAAAATGCTTTGCATTTTCTTTATTTTTGTAAAAGATGCCTTCACATTAGTAGAAAAATTGGGAATTTGTAATATAATACATGCTTACAACTTACTGCTGAACACTAAAATGGAGGTGCTTTGAGAATTTTTTGTCTCAGAAATAAGTTATTTCAGACTGCACAGCACTGAAGGGACATTACGTGGGGTTTATCCTACAGGTCACCCTTCACCAAGAAAGTTATCTAGTGAATGTAAGCACATGCATTCATAGCCTCTAGCCTGGCACCTGAAACCCACCCTCCCTTTGCTCCAAACCCGAACTCCCATCACCCAAAGCCACCTTTCCATCGCATTGCCCTGCCACCCCCAGCATGCATCACCCAACAACCCCAAGATCCCCCCTGCCCCCTGAGCATTTCTGCTAGGATGTGCTGCAGAGATCATCATTTGTGCTGCTTCCATTTCAAAGAAATCTTAAAATACATTGGATTACCTGTGACATCACCCACCAAAAGGGTCTTGTTTGTTTATGCTCCGTTTGTGCTATTAAAATTAATATTTGTGCTATTTTAATACGCAAGTTACTGGCTAAATTAAAGCAATAAGGCATGAGAGGCCATGTGTTATTGAGATTTTATCAGGTGGTAGGGTATTTTTGGTATAATGCAAAGTAGAGCCTCAAGTGGCTTATTGCTTTTAGAAAACAACATAAAATAAATAGGAGTCAACATAAAATAAAACACACAAATGTTCAATTCATAAATGAGTTTAGTCTACAAACAGTTAACACTGTTACCAGGCAACAAGGGTAAATATCAATCTACAGCATCTGATAAACTCATAGCACATTAATGCATAATTCAGATGTTGCAATGAGTTTGGAGCCGTTGTAGGTTGTGGATTTTACAATGGCTCCGAACATGGCTAAGCCAATCAGATTTTAGGTCCATAAGTATCCATTTCATACAAAGCCAATCAGATGTTTTACTGTTGTCTGGTTGTATAAAACAATATCTCCAGAGTTTGTGAGAGTAAAATAAATGTTAATTGTTTTATTTTTCTGTTAGTAGTTTGACTTTTGTTAATAGTTGTTAATAGATAATATTATGTCATGTCATGTCACACGTCGTCAATGCTTTGTGATGGCAGGCTGCACAGATGAGTCATTTCTCTGCAATGCCTTCTGTCTCCCGTTGCTTGTAGCAGGCTAGCACCTGATAATCCAGTCCAATGTCTTGATGTTATCTGTCCAGGTTATTCTTGGTCTTCCACGTCTCCAGACAAATCATGTCATAACATTTCCTTCAATGCTGTCATTTGCTGCCTCATCACATGACCAAAGTAATGTACCTCGTGTGATTTAATGCACATCAATAACTCCTTTTCAGTTCTGGCAACTCATAGATATGCTCAGTGCTCATCATCTTCATCCATGGGATCTTCAGCAACTTTCTAATGCACTTGTTCTCAAAAGCCTGAATACGTCATTCTTCAGTATCCAGGCTTCATATCCATATGTAGCTACTGGCCAGACCAAGGCTTTCATCAGTCTTAGTTTGGTGTTGGTGCTAATTGACTTGCTTTTCAACATCTTTGTCAATTTGACCACCATGCTCATGGCCATTCTTGACTTCACTTCACTGGCACAGTCACTTTGTTACTCTACATCGCAAATACATGAAAGTTTACTTGCTCCAGAAGTCTTCCTTCGACTGTGATTTTCAATACATCTTCATAGTTCGTCATCATGTTTGTTTTAGCTGCATTGATCTCCATGTTATATTCCTTCACAGCCTTCTCAGTGGAACTCACCAGCTCTTCTAGTTGTTCTTTTGATGTGGCCAATAAGACATTTTTGACATTTGTGTACAAAATAAAAAGCACAGTTCTTGTTTACAATTCCATTTGTTAGAGCAAAGATGTCTAGTAGTACTATTATGTAAGTTTATATTAGGCCTATATATAGTCTTTTATAGAGTTGACAATACATGGATACAATTTATCAACTTGGTTAACAGAACACAGAACAGTGTTGGTGTACGACTGTACGACTACGAGGCACCCAATCATGGATTTTCATGGCCTATGCATCACTTGTTTCTAGTTTGGATCCTGTAAAATTTTGTTTTAGCATGTTTTACACTAGTTTTATTCTATCAATATGATTCAATCATGATTTACAGGCTTGTAATATTGGTAAAAAAAAAAAGAAAAGAAAAAAAAAAGTAGATTCTACATGTCGACAATCACTCAATCAGTCTGCTCATTTTACAATCTCCATAACTTCAGCTTCACCACTGATTTTTGGCTTTCCACTGCTTTATCCCAGTTTTATTGTACACATTTCATATAGCTGACATGTCTTTACACCAGTATGCAGAGTTTTAGGAAGATCTAGTGTATAGCTGTCGACCTATCTTGTTTTTAAATGACATGTTTTCCCATTGATATGCATGTGCTTTGTTGACATTGTTCCTGATTTGGCAGCCATTTTGGATCCCCCATGAGATCACAGCGTCAGAAAGTGTCACAATCCCAGATTGGGTCACAAATGGAAGACGCAAATGCAAGAATCTTTAATGAATGATTAAATAAAGTGTAGAGTATGCAAAGCATCCAAATATTAAACATGAACTGACATTAATACAAACACAAAAAGAACAGCGACTCAAGACACACACAGAGGGGTTTAATATACAAATAAACAAGCAACAGGTGGTAACAATCAAGGACGGGTCTAGACAACACAAAGATTTAAAGGAACAGTACATATAACCATGACATCAAAGACAGTACGTGACATTACACTCCCCCTAAGCACTTTGACCATGATGTACAAAACAAAAGAACCCTGAATTAAAACCAAGACAAGAATAAACAAAACCCACAAAAAATCTCAAAACATAACCCTATACAGAAAAACCAAACCCCACAATAACTAATAACAAAGCAAAAGAAATCCCAATATATGCAAACCCCATAACACTGAATGCAACACAGACTTATATACAAGAATGAGAAACCCAAAAAACAGTCAAGGTGAAGAGTTTTTCCTGGTTTTCCTGGTGAAGAGAGAAGTTCCTGGTTCCTTTCTCTTGCTTTCTCCAAGATGATCCAGAAGTTTGCAATCTGATCCTGAGTGCCTCTTCTTAGTCTAAATCAAGCTTGTTTTTGGGCAATCTCTCCTTCCAGCTTAGACTGCATTTGTTTTAATATCACTCTCAACAAGATCTTGCTAGCATGTGAGACCAGTGCAATGGATGAACAACCCATGTTCATCACAGAGGTCAATCAGTGCCTGAACTCTACCATTTCTCTGAATCTTGCATTGAAATCACCAGTGAAGAGAAGTAGGTTCTGCTTGGGGTTCTCCACAAGTATGTGTTCAAAATCCTTGTAGAACTGCTCAATTTATTCATCTTGCTTGTCCGCAGTTGGTGCATAACACTGAATAAGTGTCATATCTCTTGGCTTTGAAGAAAATGTGGCTAACATGACTCTGCTGCTCACTGGACTGTAGAATTTTAGGCATGTAGCAACTCTTCTGTTCATGATGTTCACGACTCTCTTTGCCTGAGAACAGCACTGTGTGTCCATCCTGTGTCTTGAAGTGCCCAGTGCCTGACCGCTTAGTCTCAGATAATCCACAAATGCTGATGTTCAGTCTTTCCAATTCAGTACGAATTATCAATAACTAGCCAAGTGAGTTTAGACCCCTCACATTCCATTGCTGTTTAGCTTCTCTTCATCTTCTTTCCTTGTTGTGTTGAACAATATGACCTTTGATGAACCAGTAGTACACTTGAGACACCCACCCTGTCCCTCACAGTGGGATCCATGGACCTTTTTATCCTGGGCAATGTATGGCATCCAGTATGGCATTCTTATTTCTTGACTTCATTTGTGCTCTGTGGGATAAATTGACTGACTAAGCATTCCAATCTCTTGTCAACCCTGCAGTTAACTCGACGTTGTTCTAAGTTGCACCTAGTATACACCTCATCATGAAAAATCAACAAACCTGTGTGTCAGACCTCATCAGCAAGCTACACACACTACACTTGGCAGAGGGCAGCCACTTCCCACAAGTGGGCAATAGGAAACCAATATGTAGACTAGACAGGTTATATGAAATAATGTGTTTTTTAGAGGGAAGGCATGAGCCACTTCTTTATACTTCAATATGGTTTTCATTTTGAAAACTATTGCAGAATTAAAATAACCATTGCAGATTCCAGGCAAAATAAAATAAACTACTGTTCAAATTTGACAAAATCAGGGGACTTTCAGTCATTACATGGAGATTAGGATGCTATCATCTGCATTTTAAAATGTAAGAACACAAGTTATATAACCATTCAAAGCATTTAAGCCTTATAATACTCAAGCCTTTTTCCTCTTGAATCAGATTGCTATTTGGCAAGGTCTGAAACCACAGCTGTTTGTGCAAAGTCAGCCCAAGATGCCATCCATTTAAACCATTGTTGAAAGAAAGACATAAGAAGTCCCGTTTGCAAGCCTACATGGCTTCTGGCAAACTGCAGATGGCATTTCTTATGTCTTTCTTTCAACAATGGTTTTCTTCTTGCCACTCTTCCATAAAGGCCAGATTTGTGGAGTGCATGACTTATAGTTGTCCTGTGTACATATTCTCCCACCTGAGCTGTGGATTTCTGCAGCTCCTCCAGAGTGACCATGGGCCTCTTGGCCACTTCTATGACCAGTGCTCTCCTTGCTCAATCTGTCAGTTTAGGTGATGGCCATGTCTTGGTAGGTTTGCAGTTGTAGAATCCATCATCCATTTCTGGATGATGGATTGAACAGTGCTTTTTGGGATGCTCAAAGCTTGGGATATGATTTTATAACCTAACCCTGCTTTAAACTTTTCCACAACTTTATCTCTGACCTGTCTGGTGAGTTCCTTGGTCTTCATGATGCTGTTTGTTAGTGTTCTCTAGTGTTCTCTAACAAACCACGGAGGCCTTTACAGAACAGGTATTTATACTGAGACTAAATTACACACAGCTAGACTCTATTAACTATTTAAATGACTTCTGTAGGCAACTGATTGCACTGGATTTTGTTTAGAGGTATCAGAGTACAGGGGGCTGAATATTTCTGCACGTCAAACTTTTAAGATTTTTATTTGAATTAAATTTTGAAAACCATGTATCATTTTCATTCCACTTCACAATTATGTGCTACTTTGTGATGGTCTATCACTTAAAATCTCAATAAAATACATTTACGTTTGTGGTGGTAAGGTGACAAAATGTGAAAAAGTTCAACGGGTATGAATACTTTTGCAAGCCACTGTATCTAGTAGACATTTTATTTATATAAATAAACAAGTTCTTCAAACTGAATCATGTTTGGGAAAAGTGTTAACCTTTGTTTCTGAGTGTAAATAGTAGTCTGTAAATGATCTGAGTACTTTCCTTTCCAAAGGAGTACAGCAAGATCTGCTGTGTTTTTTTTATAGTAAGTCTGAAATAATAATAAAAACACCAAACTGCAGTTTATGATCTCTGAGAATTTACAGTATTTACAGTCATATCAGAATATTATGACTGCTCCTGGTTTGGAAAAAAACTCGACATGTGACAGGGTTTGCTGCATGTATAAATAAGTGAGCACATCAGTCAGTTGTAGCCGATTGTAAAACCAACATCATGGGCAAAAGATATGACTTGACTGATGTCCAAAAGGGCATGTTAATCTGGTATTGTGTTAAGCATGATGGTGGTAGCATCTCAGAAGCTGCTAACTTTGTGGGATGTTCTAGAGCTGCCGTAGTGAAAGTCTACCAAGAAGGAATTTCTTGTGCATTGAATGCCTCCCCAACATAACAGTGGTGCTCAACAAACCACTGATGCCAGGGTAGAACGACAACATCCTGTCACTAGTAGAGAGCAGTCAACATGCCACACTGGACCAGTTAACCTGTATAATGAACACAATAACAATGAGCAAAGTTTCAGAGATCAATGACCACTGTTACATTACGTCTGGTCCTGCAAAGCAGACATTGGGTTTATGGTCATAATAATCTGATATTACTGTGTATATTAAATAATGTCAATGTCCCATATGTATTTGATATAAACTTAAATGTAAAACTAACTTATTGAGACAAAGACATGTATTTGAGGTTTCACAAAAAAAAAAAAAGAAAAAATATATTTTTGGATCTGACAGTGTTGATTAGCACTGCTTTGATTTAATGGCCAGGCCTATTTTGTCCTGAAAGTGTATAAAAACAGCCACGCACTTACACAGAGTGCCAATGATGCTTGTGTTTGTGTGGTGGCTTCAAAAGAAGTCTTTAATGTGATGAAGTCGTTCTCACTCATGCTGGCTGTCTGGAGGCTGCTTCCCTGTGTGGCTCTTTAATGAAGCGAGTGGGATCTGAGCTAGAGAGGCGAGGCTGATATCCAACAGCCAGATGGCGTTTGCTTTATGTTAAATGAAAACATCTGGAGTTCTAGGCTCTGTTCTTTCTTTCTTCTTGTAGATGCTTGGGCTGGAGCAGCACTGAGTGGAACCTTATATATAACTCTCATCAACAGAGGACAAGCAAGGTGAGCTTGTCTCTGAGATGGGAGGCTACATGCTTGGAATATTGAATTCTCAATGCACAATTGATTAAGGCTGTGTGTGATTATGAAGGCCTTGCACCTTAAATATCTCCAGCTACTGAACTCTGCTCTTTACATTAAGCTGGAAATGTAGCAGAACAGGAGTGATTACTGCAGGCTAATGTATGAAGACCATTTACGGGCAGACCAATGCACAGATTATTGCCAAAGCACAACATGCAAGTTACGTGCAGCCGACTTCAAGGGGAGTTCTACTGATTTTTCCAAACAATTTTAGCATTCAGTAATTGAGATGTCAGTAACAGTGAAGCCGTGTTTAATCAGTATCATTATAGGAAATTTTTTTTACAGATTTAAAAAAAGTTATTGGAGTATCACTTAAATAAATAAATAAATAAATAAACAATACTATGGTGGCCCACAGAGTCACATCACAACAACATTTACAAAGCAAAAACAAAAGCTGAGAACACAACAGAATTAATGGAAAACATAACGACATTAAGAAAATGCTTCAAACAAAAAAATCACAATGCAATGACATTAAGAAAGTGCAGGGCAACATTAAAAACGC